>CAMXCT020000242.1:164099-194099 GCA_947184155.2 Cladocopium goreaui | reverse complement strand
ATGGATGGATGGATGGATGGATGTACCATCAACAGTTAAGAGCCAACAGAGGCCAGCCCCTTAGACATCTCCTACATTTTATTTGGCTGTTTCTACATGATCCCACGCAACAAGGCATTCGTGTAGGAAACTTGCAGCGAAGAAACGTCCGGCTACCCAAGCGGTGAAAGCGTTTGATGGCTACCTGCTGGAGAAGATCGATGCGTTCAGCAAAGTCACAATAACAAGCAGGCTAAAGCAGGCTAACCAAGGCTTACATATTCCTTATGGCCTTGATTTGAATTAGACTTGCGAGGCAGGTGTGAACGGTTACAGAGGTTAATAGCCAGATTTTCTAGGCGGTGACAATATCCTGCCTTTCGACCATGTTCTCGCAAACAATGCGGCATGCCTGCCTCGGAATGATAACCCGAAAAAGATATGCCTATCTTGCAAGAACAAGCAAGGCAACGGAGCTTACGATATGAAGTTCAGAGCACTGCTTGCACAGGAGTGCAACTAGGGAGACAATTTACATGTACAATGTACAAGAATGAAGTATGACGTGTAGCAAATCTATGCCAGAATAATGAGTGGTCTACGACCTAACAATTGGAATGCAGCTCCCTGCAACTTTCATCTCAGTCGGATTCTGAACAAATTTTGGTCTCAACATGTCTCAACTGCAAAGCATTTCGCTTTGCTCATTTTGCATCTATACACACCCAAAGCATCACACGCTCGCAGTGAAGTAGCACAGACTTTGCCAGGTGCCAAACTGCAACAGCACCACAGGTGCCAAGGACTGTCAGTTGCTGAGCCTTGGTCTCAACAGGTTTCGATTCTACCAACCGGTCCATGATGGAAGCGAATGACATCAGAGCTCAGCTCCCAGTGGACCCAGCTGATCTTTGATGAAGCGATCTTTCATAGACCCGTCATCATCTTCATTGAATTGTAGAAAGACTGTTTGTGGACATTGCCATTCAATCAAGTTCAATCGTCTGTGTATAATTTACCATCTTGTAGGTCTGTTGTGGCCCTTACCACCATGGCCCTTGCAGTTCTTGCTGATGGTTCTCGACTAAGCTTCCGAGCAGTCTCGGTAGTTTCCAAGTCGGCTAACGCCTGCAAAGATATGCGAGGTCTGGTCCCTGGTCCACAACCGCAAGTGCTGTCGAAATTGACATTGGCACAGTTTGGCACACCCATGATGCACACTGATCATCACTGATCATCACTGATCACTGATCCACATTGATCCACATGTCAGGTGTGCGCCTCAGCCTCAAAGACTTTGGCAGAGATGCCATCGCCCAACAGTCGACCCAAGGAGTAGACCTTGGGCCATCCTTGTGTCCCCTGGGCGTACCGATGGTTTCACAAATGTCGGCACGGAGAATCACATCGCAAAATTCAAGAAATTCTAGAAACACTCTGACACAACTCGAACGAGCCTGTCGGTACAATGACAGAACTCGATGTTTCATTTCTTACCAACATCATATCCACAAGTTCCCTTCATGTCTCCACCAACTCATTCACCAGTGCAGCTAACTCTCAATTTCCGATCATCAATTTCAACCAAATCGTCTCAATTTGGTTCAATCTGTCTAAATCATGAATCTATATTATTTTATATTTATATATTGCTATTCTATTTGCCGCCCAACCTCCTCCGCGCCAGCTCGAGGGGCTGAAGTACTTGACGAGACCTGGAATTCCATTGCAGCATGCTGCGTGATCTTCTGAACTCTTGGCAACGTCAATGTTTAGTTGCTCAGCCTTTCCGCTGTTTCCATGCAAAACCGATCCAAATAAAAAGGTTAGCATACAAGTCGATTACTTGACCGGAAGAGTCTCAAATCAGCAGGGAATGGCAGCTCATGGCATTTTGTTGTGACATTTTGATCAACAGGCTGCGCAGGTTTGATCAAATGGCCATGTCACCGGCACGTCCGGGAGGCCTGGAATGCATTGCAGTGGAAGGCGACCCAGGGCTCGTTCTCGAATCTGGCGAGCGCTGAACGCTTGACGGCTTGAGATGCCAGGCCTAGGGACCTCCAGAAGCCTCAACTGGAGGCATTCAGAAGCTCAAACAGGCCATTCAGATCCATTCAGGCTTATTATGATCTTATTATGGCTTATTCAATAATTATTCAAAGTTCGACAGCCCGACGGAAATGAATCTGTCTCCCACCTTGGGCGCAGTGGAACCGATGGCTTCAAAGGGCCATTGGGCTCAGGGATCCGCAGGGGGCCGCCGTTGCAGCTTTGGCAGCTTTGGCCCATGGCGCAGCAGTTGTCGGAGCAAATCTGATCGAAATCGCCCAAGTCATCTTGATACGTCGTGCTTTCATCGTACAAGTACTTCCTTGTCAAAAATTCATGAAGTTTCTGCTTCTGAGTCGGCTATGTTTGGGTCAAAATCGTGTTTTTTTTGCCTTGGTTGAGAATGTGCTGGGTCCAAAGACTGAATCTTTTTGTGTGGTATGGGTACAGTAGAGTTGTGCGTGCATGTGTGTGTGTTTTTTTCCTACCCCAACAACCATCCCTGCGGTCGGAAGGCGAGCTCGCTCATGAGATTTCTCATGGCCTCCTCAACTCAGCACATTTAGACGTCCGGTGCCGGTGGGAGGTCTTATCAACCTTGCTTTATGGCTCCTGAGAGCTATTGGGAAAAAAGGATAGCTCAAAAGCAGCAGGTAGTTGTTAGCTGCAGCTGTCCAAGATTCCTGAAGAAATATTGAAATGATCTGGATCGCCAAAGATGTCCAATGGCAAAGTAAAAAGGTTGGGGAATCCCCAGTGAAAATGCCTCTCAGCCGTAGCAGCTACCAGGCCTCACGCCTCCGCAGCAGCACAGCCAAGCGCAGCGCACCACTCCGCTCCAGTGCAGCGCAACGCTCTGCCCCGGCGCAGCGCAGCATGCAGCCCCAGCGCAGCGCATCGCAGCTTCGCGGCTGCGCAGATTGCCAGCGGCAGCCAGCAGCACTAGTGCAGTCAGGTGGCCCCATTTGCGTGAGTGCCCTCACGTTGATAAGGTCCCGACGTTCCCAAGGTGCCTGAACCTGCTGATCTTCGAGAGTCCCATGCGCGACCATACCACTGCTCTTCTCGCGGTGGAGTTCGTCCCATGGTCCTGTCAGAGTGAGCATTTGGTCTTGTTAACCAGAACATGGTGCAATTTTGAAATACTTCCATTGGAAGTTCAACTGTCTTGTCTGGCGTTCGGTTGTCGTCATAGATCATCCATGCATTCTGGTATCGCAGTGCTGCACGGTAGTGTCCAGCTTGGGGACGGTTTCCCAGGTGAAAAATCACACCGCAAATGTCAAATTGTTCCAGATGGATAGTGCTAGTACCTTCTTGAAAACATGGAAATAAAAGTCGATCATGAAAGTAAATCATCTGTGTGCACTTCAGTTGCGTTTCTGGATTGAAACGATCGAGCATCAAAACCAAATGACTCCCTACCTCCGTAGATGCTCTGCAAAGACCTTGGGGGTCGTGCCAGTGAAAAACTAAGTCTTGCAGCTGACATGCGGCCTCTTGATGGTCGATGTATGGCAAGAGAATGGGTGTGTGCTGTTGCCCTTTTTCCGATTCGAGCAAACCGTCAGAAGGATCTGCCGTCAAAGCTACCTTCGTAACCCATCCACAGTGGATAAACTTCGGTCTCATCAGTGAAAGTAAGTAAATGGTGAATTCACAAACGTCCTGCTGATGATGAAGTCGGTCAACTGTCCAAGACCCCATGAGCAACCACAAGAAAGGATTGTGGGAGAGCAAGTTCATTGGCCTGTGCGCGGCCTCATACACATTGCGCAAAAGCTCAAACCCCGTGGTCCACATCTGTTGGTGAAAGCCATCGACCAGTAGTGTCATCCATGCTATGCACAGCACTGCAGTGTTGGCGAAACAGGTTGTCCCGGTTGGATTGAGAAAGACCGGTATCAGTCTCACAACGCCTTCTGCAACTGCTTGGCCAAAGGTTGCCTCTCGAGGGACTGGGGCCGAAGTCGGATCTGGATGAGCTGCCAGATACTGTGGTAGGACAAGCGATTCAGCTCGTGCCACAACTCCCGTGACACTCGAAGGGAGACCGTCCATAACCACGGGATGGCCTGTGTGGTCTCCTTCCCCTCCTTCGGTTTGGTGAGCGCATGAAAGCGCAATGTCACCTGAGGGTCTGCCATTATCCTCTGGATGTTGCCCAGACATCTCTGGACTTCCTTGATCGGCAGTCCCGGGGCCGAAGTCGGCTGAAGGCTTTGTTTCTGTGGGCTCCATCGTAGGAACGGCATTGTCCTGTCTTGGTCTGGACATATGAGATGGTATTTCACACAGTCGGTGAACAGCTCCTCTGTCGGTGTCGCGGAGATCAGCTTCTGCAGGCGAAGCTCCAGCGTTTGCATCATGGTGCAGGCTAGGTGGTGCCTGAGGCTCATGTCCTTCTCTTGGGCCGCATGCCACTGTTGGCTCGCTTGGAGTAAAGTGGGCACTATGGACCCTTGGCCTGGGTTCATATGGATCAAGAACTGGGATTCTTGCATCAGGCAGTTGAGATGGTCTTCGTGACGCAAGGTCAGACGAATCAACTGCTTCAGCACTTCGTGTGGCACTGCTGTGCTTGAAGTACTTCGTGAGTCCCTGTCTGTGCGTTCCGGTTGGGTTTTCTGTCTTTTCTTGTCCCCTTTCTTGGGCTCTGTTTTGTCGAGTCCAAGCTGTCGCAGCTGCTCCTGGTTGAGCAAGTTCCCCCAGATCTTCGATGCTGAGTCGATGCCTTCCAGCTCCTCTGATCCCATATCCATTAAGGAGAAACACTGCAAGGTTCAGCAGTGGAATGCAAGGGTCAGAGGTGTGAGTGAAACCACAAAATTGACACTTTGATCCACCATGGAGAGTCAGTCGATGGTAGCACATGAGGGTTTGCATCTGAAGGAAATTGTGTTCTCTGTGCAGATGATGTTCAAAGGGCTGTGCCATATAAAAACATTTTCCACATAGCAAACATCGATAGTTGACCGTGTCTGCAATGATGGGATCGGTCATCATTTGAAGTCCAAACTGTGCGACAATTTCAAGGGAAAGGCCAAAAGTGTCTGAGATCCCAGCATGTAGTTGCCATTTCTGAAGTTCATGCTGACGCCGCACCGCTGAGATGTGTTCCTGAGTGGGCCATGCCAAGGGTTGTAGTGCTGGACTGTGCCATTTGGGCATCATCAGCAGTAGTGCCATTTGCATCACATAGGGGCATTCCTGCATGTGTGTCAAATGATCCGGGACATCTTCCTCTTCTGTTGACCATGTGGGAAGCATCGTGCTGCACCATTCACATTGAACAACTTCTGAGTTGAGTTCGGCAAAGATTTTGGCGACCTGAGGCATCACATACTTGACTTGCTCCAAGGTGACTTGGTGTACCACACTGAGATGAGTTCGGATCTGCCACAGTGGTACATTCTCCTGACATAAAAGACACCGGGTTTTGAGCATCAGCTCCAAGTCACCGTCTTGCCAAAGTTTGTGAAAATTCCTGGCCATCATTGCCAGTGTCACTCTTTGAAGTGCTTGCAGTGGCATCATCTCACTGAGGCCCGTCGCTAGGTCATGTGAGCCGTAGCTCCAGGGGAGCACGACCTGCCAATTGAATGAGTGTGCAACCCACGCAAGCTGAATGATGCCAACGCACTCATGTTGCGGATGCCCCCAACCAGGTGATGGGTTGCAAAAGCAGCCCTGCTCCTGGAATAGACTCCACTGAAACATCTCTTTGAAAGACTGGATGTCCTCCATGTGTTGTGGATGGTCTGCATGTAGATGGCGGTGGAGTTCATCGCCGTCCCTGCTGTTGTGTCCACAAATCTGGCAAATCCTCGTCAAAGCAAGACGCAGGTCAGGTTTGTCATACAGCAGGTGTGCACATCCAAGCCACAGCAGCGGCTCAATCTGTTCTGTTGGCGAAAGCACCAAGTCTGGTGGCAGTGGCGCAATCTGTGGCTGAAGCTGTCGTTCATGTTCAAGCCTGAGCAGAATGAACTGGATGTAGAAGGTGCATACATGTTTGGTGTGCTGTCGTGGGTGACAAATGCAGCCATACTGTGGTTTCCATCGATTGTCCATCAGCAGTGCTCGTTGAAAACATTCATGCCAATCTGACGAATGATTCAAGTGAAAATGACGTGTCAATTCCTGCTTCCTGGAGAATGATTTTCCACAAGGTACACACCTCGTCGTCAGGAAAAATTGGATGTCCTCGTGCTGTAGGAGTTCTTCGGCTCGATTTTGTTCGACGGCCTGGTGAAGGAGACACATCAAATCCACTGAGAGCTCATCCATCGTTGAGCAGTCCTGCGTGGCTCGATGGTATCTCCGCATATGCTGCTGAAGGCCATGGTGCGTCGTGTACACCTTCCCACAGTCGGGACAGGCCAGCTGTGATTGCACTGTTGGATTGCCATACCCCTCATTGATCAGCAGGAGGGCCATCTGTCGCACTATGTGGCACTTGTGATACTGCTTAAATGAGGTCCCACACAATTTGCAAGGGCTCTGATCAGAGCTGTGCTGGAGCAGTTCATGGTTCACGGATTCATGCTGGAGAAATGCCGCATGATGGTGGCGTTGCCAGTGAACATACAAGCCCCTGGTGGTGGTGCAAAACATGGAGCATAATGCACATGTATTGTGAAAGTACGTCAGCAAGTCAGGACGTGCTTCCAGCGCCTGGATCTGTTGACTGCGTGCAAACTGCAGCAGTTCTTGAACGCGCAGGCGATGCTCTACATCTTCCAGGTCCTGAGTGGTAGCGGAGCAAACATACGTGACATGATAATTCAGGCTCTCGAAGTTGACAAATCTGGTTTTGCATCTATTGCAAGTTGGCACACCATGGTGTATGTCGCTCATTGTGAACTGTCTGAGAGCTCCTGATCTGTCGTCATGCTCTACCGTCAGGTGTGTGCGCAGCCTGGTGATGTTAGAGAATGGCAGCAGGCAGTGGGGGCAAACATGATGTGCTTCTGGTGTGGGCACCTCCAGGTCGTTTCTTCTGCTCTGGTTCTGCAGCAGAAAGTCGTCAATGACCTGACATCGCTGTTGATAGTCCATGGATGGTACCCTGAAAAGTATGTCATCATCTTGAAGGTGTACACGTCTCGCTTGGTCTCTGGCGTCCGCTTTGAGGCATAGATCTCGCAAGACCAACAACGGATGAGCCAATTGGTGCTGTACTAGAAATTCTTCATGCGTGGTTTTGTACAAATGAGGGGGTTCTCTAAGGATTCTGCGTAGTTGCCGCAGTGAGGCTGAAAAAATCTGTTGGACTGAAAAAGGGGTCAGTCCTACAGTGATCAAACCATATCTCATGCAGGCATATACACATTGTTGCCAGAGTCTGCATTTCTGGTGGCTGTTGAGGCTGCGTTGTGCATGTAGCCATCTGTGAAGCTGTTGGCTGACTTTGTCACTGGCCTTGATCCTCGCTCGAGCAGTTTGGCGTTCGAAGCCACGATAACTGACTGTGACACCAAGGTATTGTATGTGTGACACCAGTTGGATGTGAGTGACTGTGCCATTGGTCCTGGGGATTTTGAGAAAAGTTCCCTTTTTGTTGCGCACCACATACTGTTTTTGCAGTTTGGCCGCTGCAGGTCCCTTCAATCTCAAGATTGCGGAAGTTTTGTTGATGTTTACGTCCATCAGAAATTCTTCCAAAATGTCCAGTACGACACCTATGTGCCTGATCAGTCGGTGGAGTTGCTCAGGCGTTTCCACTGCCTGATGCATGCAAATGTCGTCTGCAAACATTGTTAGGCAGTCTTTCATCCAGGTGTTTGAGGTTCTGCTGGAGACTTCGTCTAAGATCAGTGCGGTGAAGATCAGCCAAAGCCCTGGTGCGGCTTTACAGCCTTGTCGGATGCCACGTGTTGCGTCAAAACATCTGGTTTCGCCTCTGTACTCAAACTTGTATGTAGTACTGCTGTAAACTGTCTGCAAAAAGGAAATCAGGTCAGCAGAAATCTGTAATTTGTGTAGACATGCCATCAATCGACTACGATTCACATTGTCAAAGGCCTTTGAGAGGTCCAGGCTGAGAAGTGCGCCGCCACATACAGCATGATGAGGTGCTCCTCTTGCAAGGCTGTGGATGATGTACTTTTGTGAATCGCAAAGATTTCGGACATGACTGCAGTGGAGGATAATGCGATGGAGTGCATCGTCCCCGCCTCGCATCTTGGTGTAGGCAAATTGTGGGAGGCTGTTGAGATGGGACCCTGCCTCATGTTGTAGACGCTGGGCCAATAGGCCCATACACACTTTGTTGCATGGTTCCAACAATGTGATGGGTCTAAGTTCTTTAGGGAGCAGACGCCGCTTGGCACTCTTCGGGATGAAGAAGAGGGTTCCTTGTGACCATCTGTCAGGAAATTCCCCTCGATCCCCACAGCGTTGTAAATATTCTGTCAGCTGAGTGGCAAGTGGTTCTGCTGCACATTGCCAATAAGGAGCCGGCGCGCTCTCAGGCGTCAACGCCTTCAACAATGGTAATGCATGAAACCCTTCTGCAAGTTCTTCCCATGTGAATGGCCAATGAAAGGTGGCAGCCTGAAGTTGTGTGCCTGCGTCAGTATAAAGTTCTCCAAACCAATTCTGAAGACTGTCAGCTGCCTCAACGGGGTTCAAAAGAATGCCTTGTTGATTGCAAATCTGTATTTTCCGAAATGGTTTTTTAGGAGCAAGTTCACGAATGACCTGGTAGAGCGTGAAGTGATCATGGGCTCTTTCTGCTTGTCCTGCCAGGTCAAATAATCGTTGAATCCTTTCCTTTCTAGCACGTTTGGATGCCGCTCTCATCTGTTGACGAGCATGCCCTCGCCGACCAACATGGTACCAGGCCTGAAAGCAGTTCCTCGATGTGGGTTCCACCAGAGTGTGAAGCCGTGCTGTGTGAGCCTGAAAGAGTTGGAAGGGTTTCAAATCCGTTTCATACCATGGTTGGGTCTGTTCGTGATGTGCCTTCAGTCCAAAATTGTTCAAAGTCTGATGCGCCCGGTCCAAACACTCTCCATCCTTGGGCAGAGTCTGGATGGCCTCATTGATCTGTTGTTGCAGCTGAATGGTCTGTTCTGTGGGGTTGCGCCACAGCTTGTATAGAGCCAGCCTCTGCTTCAATGTCCATCCAGTCGGCTTGGGTGTCGGGGTGTAACGCCATGCCTTCAGCAATGAAACCAAAATTGGAAAGTGTTTAGCGCCATCCAGTGGGTTCAAGGGAAAATCCTGAAGATAGTTGACGCTTTTGGAAGTAGTGTCAGAAAAATGTCTGCGGCAGATCACAAAATCAATTCTGGAATGTTTTGCCTGAAAACGAAACGTCGGTCCTAAATCATGTTGCCAGGTGTTTAGAGCTACCAAATCATGCTGTTGGAGAAGATTGTGAAAAAGATGTCCATCAATCGATTGAGGTCCCTGACATCTCTTTGTGTCTTCAGCATAAGTTGGCAGGCCAGTCGTGGTGGTACTTCTGGTCAATGAAGTGTTCCAGTCTCCCATCATGATAAGGTTGTTTCGTTTTGGCAAATGTGTCAATGTGGTCTGCAGGGTAGTCCAAAATGTCGTCCTATCTTCCATGCGATCAGGAGCATGTACATGTTGATACGCATTCAGTATATCAATGCTGCGTGTATGTCCATGGATCCGAATGTGCATGAGTCGTCCGGGAATAGGTTCATCCCATGAAATTGCATCGGATGAGCACAGTTGTTTGGATATCAGTGTGAGAAGGCCTCCGCTGCGGCTACTACTTCCACTGTGAAGACAATGAAAGTGCCGCTGCATCCATTCGCTGGAAAAGGGCCAGTGCGATTCCTGGATCGCAATGACATCAATGCTCTGTTGTGAGAGCCAGCTTTGCATCCAATCCCAGTCAGTTGAGGTGAGCCCTCCACAATTCCAACACATCACTGTGAGTCGTTTGCGTCTGTGTCCCGTGCTAGTTGGCACGTTTTTTGATTTGGGGGGGGTATCTCTGTGTCCCACATATGGCATTCCCAATTGTGAGGCTGTCATCCATTGTCCTTTGTACCAAGTGATACCATGTTCTGTGGCACGCCTTTGTGCACGTTGATAGCTACGTTTGTTTGTTCGTTTCCTGTGTTTGCAAGGTTGTGTTGACTCGTAAGTCCGCTGGAGCTCCTCGACATGAAATTTCGCTGATCCCTCGGAATCAGCTCCTCCACGGTGCATGTCCACGGTGGAACCCTCACCCCAAACCGTGCAACTTGTCGAGGTTGCTAAGGTCAAGATCCAAATCAAGATGACCAAGAAAACTCTGGATCTGCACGGCTCTCGGACTTGGGACCGAGTTGCGGTCGAATTGATATGGTCAGCCCTCGAAGGTGGTGGTGTCGGATGCGGCTGCACTGATGGCATACGCTCCCAACGTTGTTGGATTTCCCCTATCCCCAAAAATCCCAAACTGTTGACCTCACTCAAGGGCACGTTGTCCAGCAAGAGCGAGGCAGCAGGTAGAATGCAATGATGAAGGAGAAGAAGTAAATGCCAGTAATGAGATTGCTGTGCCAAGACAAACTCAATGAGGTGCAGGTAGAGGACCAAGTAGTGCAGCAGCGCCCACAGCGCCAGCAGCCGCACAGCGCCAGCAGCCGCAACCACTGCAACCGCAACGCACCCCGCCACTTCAGGGTCACCACAGCAGCCGCCAAACAGCAGCACAACTGAACGGGCGTGGGGCGCTAGGTTCCTCACCTCTCGAGGGCGGTTCTCGCGACCGCAAAGGGGCTTGTGTGTGTGTGTTTGTGTTTGTGTTTGTGTGTGTGTGTTTGTGTTTGTGTTTGTGTTTGTGTTTGTGTTTGTGTTTGTGTGTGTTTGTGTTTGTGTTTGTGTTTGTGTTTGTGTTTGTGTTTGTGTTTGTGTGTGTGTCTTGGTCTGTGAGCAAGTGTGTGCATATTGTCCTGCAATCGTCACATACCACCAGCGTTAACTGAGATACGGAACAAAACGTCCTATATGTTGCGGCAGGAGGGAACACATAGGTCAAGTGGATCCAGACAGAGCAAACTGGATCAAAATCAAGGTGCACTGACAGTCACCAAACCTTCTCTCGCAAATCCTTGATCCGTAGACAAAGAGGGAATGCAGGATGTGGGGGCTGCGGCTATCAGCTCATGGCATGAAAAGCGAAAAAACACGGATGTCTGCAACATCAACAAGATGCCATTGACAAAAACAAAAGAAATGGTGGCATTAAGGATCAGTCAAGTCAGTCTTTGAGTGCCATCTCCAGTCTTAGAAGAGATACCTTCCGATCACAACCTCTAGGCCTCTAGACATTAAAAAAGTTGAACCGTTTCCTGTGGTACAAGTCTGAAAGTCTGCTACTTGATGCTCCTGGTCACTTTTTTCTGGCATACAGATGGGCGAATCATCTATGGGCCAGTCATCCTCCTTTCGCACCACACATTGCGGGGATTGCATGGCCTGGGGAAACAAACTGCCACTGGGGTGCTTGGCGGTACTGCTTATTGCATCTATTTTATCTGACTACTTCTCAGATCCTTCCGAAGAATGAAAGTATTCCAAACCACCCAAAGTAGCTGTAACAAACCAGCGCAATCACCATGAATGCAGTAGGTATCTCAGGGAGAGAGAGAGAGAGAGACCAAATGACTTAACGCAAACCAGGATTAGGATTGAAACGCAGGCAATCGCAGGCATCCAAGAGTCAAGTTCCCGTCCTGCAGGCGGTGTAGCAACTTCGACACCGCCATGTCAGTCCTTTGCTGCACCTTGCAAAGCTCTAGGTCAGCCCTGATTGAAGCAGCTTTGCTTGTCAGCTACTTGTTGCCCCTTGTCTTCAAGAATGGCACAGTAAGGCATTAATTGCACCAGAATGATCCAGAGTGGGAGTAATGTCATGTAATGTCTGCAAACAACTTCCGAACCTGACCCAGCACTCAAGATGTCATCTTGCACTTGATTTTACACTCTCAGAGAATCACCACGTTGCTTCCAGCTGAGGACCCGCCTGCTCCGCCGCTTCTTCTGCCCGCTGTTCCATGCGTTTCGCCTCCTGCAGAATCGCCGCAAGGTCTGCTCCTTTGGCCTGTACACTTTCAGCACGGAAGGTATCAGTCCTGAAATGTCTATTGAGTCTATTGCATCATTTGAGTGTTGAAGACAAACCACTCCGAATGTGAGATCATGTCATCTGATTTGCCAAAGCCCTATGATTTTCATCTCCTGATATCTCCTGGCAAGGCGGTCTGGGTCGGGCTCACACATCATACAAACCGTTACTAACCTATGGCTTAAACATGTTTCAATATGTTTCAATATATGTTTCAATGGTAAGATATGAGTCAGAACGGCCTCCAAGGCGTCCACTCGCCGTGACAACTTCTGAATGGCCTGGCACTGTGATGCGTGAAGTCTATGAAGTCTATGGATGTGGTTGGCATCCTTATCGGTCATCAGTCAGAGTGGTGGCTACGGTCTGGAGTAGTGTATATACTCGTATCAATTTATATATATAATATATATATAATTATGTATATAGGTGATCAATGTGTGACGATGACAGATGACCATCCTTGGGACGTCTTCTACTAGTTACCGAAGAGGTCCAGTCTGCCAAATTGCTTGCAAGGTTCATCTCATGTTGGCTCATTGGCAAGTTTCTTCAAAATCAACTTGCTCTTCCACACAATGACTTGGCTGCAATCTCCTTCGCGGAAAGCTTACGTGCTTTACATGGCATGCACTAGTGGTAACTGTGGTAACTCGCCAACACAACACCATGGTCACCATGGTCACCATGATAGAGCTAGCACCTCGTCATCCAACTCCACGCGGCACAACTTTTCGCGGTCGGCCTGCAAGAAAGCTCAATCCATTGACACTTTGACAGATTAGAATTCGCTCCCAAAACAAAGAGCAAAATGGTTTCAGCCAAACAAAGTGGCTTACGAAGGGCTTTATGTTCTAGCAGCCACACTTTGACTATTTGGACAGGGAGATGTATCGGCACCAGAGTCCCTGTCATATCAGTCATATCAATCGTAGTGTTTTCCCTATGTTGCATCAAGCTTAAGAATACTTCAATGAGGCCAGCCTCTGTTTTCAGCTCAGCTCGAACAAGTTCACCTGAGTGGGCATACTACTGAGTGCATGGGTCAAGCATTGTGGGTCATTTCAGCTGATTCAAGAGAGATAGTATCGCGGATATGGTACAGCGCAAATGCTGTATATATATAATAAATATAAGAATTTGAGGGGTTCGGCTCCAATCCCAACATTTTTTGAGCTACATGCGATTCCCATCGATTCTCACTACCTTAATAGTTTGAGGCACCCTCAAGTGGAACCACTAAATTCTTGAATGATGGTACTAGATAGTACTGGCACTGGTACATTATAGGGTGTAACTTGATCGGTGCTTCTGCAGTTTCCCTCCTTTTCCACCTGGCACCAAGCGCCAAAAAAAAGGGTTTATACCGTTAAAATGAAAGTTAGAATGCCTCCGCGAATTCCAAATATTCCTCCCCCTCAGTTAGAATGCGGCACGCGCACGGCAAAAAATCATTCAGTTAGAATGCCTCCCCACCCGGGTTTTAAGTTTTTGTTGTTTTCGGAAAACTCTTTGCACAAATCCCTCACTTAGAATGCCTACACACTATGAATATCATCAGATGTTAGAATGCAGTTAGAATGCTTCCCCCTTGAAGTTGCTTTCTACCAGCATTTCAGCAATTAGAAAGCTTCCCCCTTGAAATTGCATCCTAAGATGAAGAAAACAATAGAATTTGAGGGACATTCACCTTTTTTACCATTTTTCAGCAATAGAATTGAGGGACCCTAATCTGTGACCTTCGGACCTTCTTATACGGCACTGGGGCTATACTCTTATACAAATGTGAACCGACTGCCGGTAGCAGTGCTATGCAAGGCGTGAATATGTATTGTTGTCACCTCGCACATTGGGGTCATCAAGGATCATTCAAAAATAAACAAAATGCCAACGGCAAGAAGTGGATTGCGACAAATGTTCAGGCCTCCGAAAACCAACGACAAATGTGTTTTTCTTCGTTGCTTCAGTTTCACTCACCCGCTCTACCAGTGATGTACCAGTCAAACCAAGACGCTCAGATCCTGAACAGCAACAGCCTGGCCCTCAAGGGCCTCCATCATCTCCTTAACCATTTTGAAGGCTCACAAGTCTTGCAGAGATGATGTCGGTGGGGGATATGAAAAAAAATGATGAGTGTGAGGCTACTCGTATTGTTGTTGCGACCCAGTGGTGGACATCGATCAATGGCATTGGAACCAACCTTGAAGGTGTGCACAGTAGGGGCAATGTACTGGCAAGAACAGGTGTAAGTCGAGAGGCAAACAGTCAACATGCTACACTGCTGATTCTTGTGGAAGTTCGCATGTAATTCTACCAGGTAGTGCCCGGCCCATGCCGGGGCGGAAGTTTCGAAAGTTTAAAACCGTTATAGGAAGAAGATGGCCTATAGGAAAGTTTGTGAAATGCAGAAGCAACCAAGTGTGGAAGTTGTGAGGTGCATCAACGAGTGAGCAAATGGTTGTTGAATGTTGTTGAGGTGCCAATGACATGACATTAAAGAATCCATGCGCAATTGACTGAATGAATCAACGAACCAATGAATTGATGAGTCAATGAACCAATGAATCCCAGAATCAGTGAATCGATCTAGGAACGAAGCAATGAAGCAATGAATCAATCGTGAGTGGGTCAAGGCATCAGTGAATCAGTATGAATCAATGAAGCAAAGAAGCAATGAACCAATGTAGCAATGAATGAATGAAGTAGCGAGTCCATGAGTCAGTGAAGCAATGAAGCAATGAAGCAATAAATCAATGCATCAATGAATCTATGAACCATGAATCAATGAATCAATGAGTCAGTGAACCAACCATGGAATGAATGAACCAATGAACCAATGAGTCATTGAATCAATGAACCAACGAATCAAGAATCAATGAGTCAGTGAAGGAACGAATGAACAAATGAAGTGATGGATGGGTGGATGGATGGATGAATGGATGAGTGAGCTACTTTTCTTTGTTGAGCTACTTCTTCACTGGGCGACGTCTTCGCTGAGGCACCTCTTCTCTCAGCTACTTCTCTGAGCAGCCACTTATCTGGGCTGCTTCCGGTGTGAGCTGCCTCCCAGGCCCCAGCGTCTTCTGTAGCTTCTGCAACCCAATTCTTCTCTTCGCGCAGCCAGCACAGTAAGTTTTGCAACATCCAGCTGCAATTCCGCAAGACACACGAGTAGCGCTATGGTCAAGAACTACCTTTCGCGCAGCTGTACAATGCGTTCAGCAACCTCCAGCTGCAATCCCGCTTACCAGGTGCGTCGTAGCATCACTCATGCTTTGCTGCGCGCAGCCGCAATCTGTCACAGCCGGTTGCAAACCCGAATCGCAGGAGCGTGGCACCAAATCAACCAACATTCGCGCAGCGTCAACAGGGCCGACTTTTTAGGCTGCTCCGCGGCCCTCAGTTTTTAACGCTTTTCTGTGAAATCGAGCTCTCACGACAATCGCGTGCACATTTTTCCGACCTCATCATCTTCCAAAAGTGCTCCGAGCGCCGAGCGCCTCAGGTTTTTAACATGTTGAAGTGCAAATGCAAATCGAGACTTTTTGTCAGGAACTTTCCCAGATCGAGGCCCGCAACCGCGGAAACAGAGACCCTACTTCGGCGACCCCAGGAGCCACATTACCCGAAAAAACACAGGGTTTTGCGCCCGAGAGTGTTTCCATCCGTGAATTCGCACGCTTTTGAACTCTTACACTTCCCAACTGCTTGATGATAGCGTTGACATGATGACGTGGTTGACATGATGATGTGGTTGACATGATGTTGTGGATGCTAACCATGACCATCGTCTGTACCTAGGAAGTGTTCCAATTAAACTTCCTTTGATGAATTTTCTATTTGTCATATTGTGTGTTGCTTGTCCTTGCTTTTCTAAATTCTATTGAATTCTATGGAATTCTATGGCTGGCTTGGTTCAAAGAACTGGTTCCGGGTCTGCAGCACTCAGTTCCTAGCCACAAACCTGTCTGTATTTCCGGAAGTCGGCACCTGCGCAGCTGGGCGAAATGGCCCACAAGTTTGCATCGAAAATGGTGTTTGACTTCCAGAGCGTTTGCAAGAATCAAAGGTGCAACTGGGTTCCCAAAAACCAAATGCCAAATGTAAGATAACCCTTCTCGACTGAATGTTCTGAATGTTGGAACTATGGGAACTCTCCTGCAGTCCAGGCACAGCATTGTTGCGTTCGAAATGATCCTGAGGAATAAACAGAAGCACACCTTTTCAAGCTGAAACCACCATGTCACATCAACGTGAACAATGCCACTCATGTGGGTTTGTCCCAACAAGAAAAAGACATTGGAACACACATTTCTACAAATGATTGCAACATGTTGGTCTGGAGGTTGGACAATATATTGGACAAGATGTTGCAAACCCTGCAAGCAGCGGCCATTGTTTGTCGTGATTCTGGCCACGCTGTATCACTGTCCCGGGCCGAACCTTGGCCTTGCGAGCCTTAACAAGCTCCGACCTCACATGCTCTGGACTGTGAACAAATCTGCAGTGAGCGATCATCTCCACCGATGATTGATGTATGTGTGTGTGCATTATTTTATACTACCTCTACATATATATATATATATACATAGATATATATATATATGTGTGTGTGTGTATGGTCCCGTGTCTCGTCTTCACGGCCCCCCCACGGCATCCACAGGGGGGAAGGGATACATAGACATATGCGTATACACATGCATATACATACTGTATACATTTGCACATGCACATACTACATACGTATACACACACGTGTGTGTATGTATATATATATATATACACACTTGTTTCATATATATATATATATACATATGTATATATGTATATTATATACGTATATATAACTTACATATACATATAGGGACCATCACCATCTCGGGGGGGAGGGGGGGACAACCAAACGCTGGGCCATATATATATATATATCCCAATGTTTCATCTTAAATCAAGCCCTGGTTCATAGAGGTTCAAAACCTGCAGGACATCGTCTTCTCTTCCACGCATCATGCCATGTGGAGTGTGGCGTCTCAAGCATGATTAGTATCAAATAGTATCAATGGTGAGACTATGAAGATATATATGTATATATGCATACCGTAGATTAAGGATGAAATCCAACGCCGGCGGTATTGTTGTCACCCCCGCACCCCCAAATTTCCATGTTGTCTTTGGGCTGCGCGCTTGGGTCTGGTGGCCAAAAAAAATCAAACCCTGAACGCAGAGGAAACTATATGGAGTTTGGTTCAACATTGAAATTTGGGGTGTGGGGTTTTACGTGGTAGATGTCTGTAGGGTTTGATTTGTTTGTCCATCTACTGTATGACGTGTATGATATATATGTACATGTAGGTGCATATGGAAAGTCATAGCTGATCATGGACAAGCAGCAGTTCAATCCCTGCCAACTTAATATATACATATGATGTCATTGTTCTGGTATTTACCCAGTGTCAAATGAACTGATGACTGGCTCACCCCCTATATAATCCTAGTAAACCATGCGTGGTAGCATTGATGCTTTTGTTATGTGTGATTGTATCATAGTGTATGGTCACGATGTGGTCGGTAAGGACAGGACTTAAGCAGATCAAGTATATAGATTATATAGTTAATTAATGTATATCTAATATCAATGTTATATTAGTTACATAAGTTACATACGTTACATAAGTTACATAATTATATGTAATCAATGTTATTTTTTCAAGTTCATTTCTGCAGTCGTGCAGCTTCGAGTCAGTACCTTGGCCACGTCCAAGGATCCGACCAGCTTCCCATGGCTTTCCGCAACGACACTTCACGTGCCTGTGCCTGGGAGCACTTCGGCAACAAGCAGATCAAGACTGAGTGACTCATAGTGACTCCCTCACCTTTGAGCCTTTGAGGTAATTCAATGAACAGAATACAACGCACAACTATGCATCACTCAGATTGCGCACAGATTTGCAAAGGTCTACAGTCACAACTCTCGTTCGTTGTCTTTGTTGATCAGAGGACCCGTTTGAGGCACCGCAAGAGTAAGAATTTGGACAGTTTGGACGTAGACATCTACAGCGCATTATGCTACGAAATGCTACGAATCTAATCGAATCTAACCCATGGCATCCCGTCTCCCTGTGGATGTCAAATCGGAGCCGCGTCCTTTCTGATTCAATGCCTGATGTGTCGTCCAGGTGAAGGGCACATGATTTCATTCATGACCTCAACTCCATAGCTTGCATCCTGTACAGGTCCATAGCTTGCATCCTGTACAGGTCCGAATTAACACAGGCATCACATTGTGGCTACTTCAAAAATGAATCTGGTGAAACAACTTGTCATTGAGCCTTGAAGCTGCTAGGGTGAGACTACTCTCAAATAGGCTGGATTGATTCAAAGTCCTTAATGACTTTGAGAACACTTTGCCCACGGGCGAGCTGGAACGCTGTGCTGCCACGAAGATTTGGGATGTTTGGATCTGCATCATTCAACAGCAGAAATTCAACAAATTCATCACCGCCGTAGAAACAGGCAAAGCCTAGAGGAGTCGTCGTCCACTCTGCAAAAAAGTGCACCAGCAGAGACTCAGATCCGAAGAGTCGCAAGCGAGTGCGATTCAGCATCTCAATTGCCTTGAACACACCTTTGACGTGGCAGCGAGAATTGATGTCACACTTTGCATTCAACAGAAGCTTGGCAACCTCGATGCAGTGAGGGTTTGAGCATGACCATACGGCTAGGTTTGCCAAGGGATGTGGGCTGTTGACACCCTTAGTTGGAGGGTTAACATCTGCTTGATGCTCAATGAGTTTGGCAGCCACCTCAGCCGGTGCACCCCTGACACAACACAAAGTGAGAGGACTGACGTGCAATGGACCTGCTGTCTTGTTGACATGAGCACTATGCTTCACAAGCAGTTCCACATCATGCGCGGTTTTGCAAGCACCCAAAGGGGAAAAGCCAAAGTGGTCCGTGTGATTCACATTTGCTTTGCACCTCAGCAGCTGCACAATCACCTCCGGGCTTCTCCAGCAAAGTTCCAGAGCAAAGTCTAAAGCTGACCGTCCATTTTGCAAAATCTCCACATTGATCTTGGCGCTCACATTTCTGCTCAAGTCAAATCCCGAATGAGCTAGAAATGGAATCATAGACACATCATTGGACAAGATCGCGCACTCAACGGGCCCGATGCCTCTGATGCTTTTTGCAGATTCTAAGGAATCGAATGCAAAATCCTGCAGGAATCTGTTGAGATTCCTCCCAGTTGGTGGATCTCCCACAAGGGTTTCATACCTTGCAACCGTGAAACGATACATGTCCCACTGGCCAAATTTTTTCAGCGCACCAATCCGATTTTGCAACGCTCTTTTCATAACATAGTAGATGGTCCGCCGATCGGCTTCCACGGTGAAATGTCCCTCATGCGGTGGACGGTCCGTCAAAATCATGGAAGTGGCAAACTCAACCTCGTCGCCTCCCTTCACAATCAGGAAGGGCTGATCGACTTTCACACACAAAATGCTGCACCACATCTCCAAGCGACACCAACCTCGGGTCAAATAGCTGCGAAAGTTGCATTTCTGTTCAGTATCTTGATGATGAAACTGTGGCACCAGCGCCACAAAGATATCCTCGGCATGACTTGGTCCTAGAATAGCATGAGTCTTTTGCTGGGTAACCAAAAAAATGCCAAAAAGATTTTAAGGAAAAGGAATGACAAAATGACATAAAATGACCTACAACGGTCGCCCTATGTCATTCTTTCAACAAGCATCAGAGACCTCAACGAAAAAGGGGATGGAACTGATGTACAGATCCTGATTTGTGAGGCTACTGGGACTTTTCAAGCTTGGAAAGTGAGTCACCTCAGGAGATGACTGTGGAGTTCCATCCAGCTGATTGTCATCAAGAAGGGAACAGGGATGCTGAGGAATGCTGAACCAATCAAGCCAAATATAGCCGCTTTGAAGCTTCTCAATTTCCAACTTGGAGAGCCTTCGGCTTTCACCAAAGAACTGGGAAGCCAAGTCGCTCTGTGCCGTACACCGGCCAGAGATGATGTTTCTGAGAGCCTCCTGAAGGACTGGCAGTTGCTGCAAACGTGGATCAGGATGTCCCGAACCAAGCCACTGGTGAGACACAAAAATGCAAAAATGATTGTGGCTTCGCTTCACCAACACTCCAGCTTGCATCAACTCTTCATGCTTTGGCATATGATCCAGCTTCAGGAAATCTGTAACACTTATGACCCACATGGGGACATATGTCGGGCTTGAAAACTCTCTGCGACTGCGACTTGTACTGGTTCCCATGGCTCCTAAAAGTACCTCTTTGGGTGGGCCGCTAGTTTATTGAAGAGCCCAAATGCTATTGCCAGATCCGCTCTGGTTGAATCAAGATGCAATGTAACTGCAGCAGTGAAAAGAAAGGGAAAAATATACAGTATATTGTAATGGAATCCATATGGAATATCGACCAAACATGACAAAATGATGTCAAATAAGGAGAACGTGTTCTAGTTGTTGTGTGTCTGTGCTTTTGCTGATTGTTAAAGCCACCGTTTTACATGTAAAAATTGCATGCCATCACATCCCTGTGGAGACTGTGAAGCCATACACGAGGTATGAAAAGGCAGGACGGTAAGACTCAACTGCAAACTTTAACAAACATCTTCCAAAGCTGTATTGGTGTCACAAGTTGTGCATTTCACTGAGTACTTCGCCTCCCTCAAACGCCTCACAGCACCAAAGAGCGCAGAGAGGCGAAGGCTGTGGAAATCAAGACCTTGTAACGCCAGCAAGGGCCGAGAAATGAGGCCATGATGGAGAGTGTTGTTCCAAACCTCATGAGGGGATGTCCACTAATACATGGCATGGCAGCCATTTTCTGCTTGCGAATCTGTGCATTCATAGCACCTCTGGGACTCTGGGAAAACATCAACCAGCGTTTCATTTCGCTTTCCGCATCCCCTGGCTTGTGCTAGGATCCAGGACGTTGAGCCTCTACAGCAGGCCTAAGTCACAGTCTACAATGCACAGCCAAAATTCAAGCTTGTGAGTCCTTTGGAATACTCAGAAATCCAACAAATGCTTCATGTTGTACATTTTGCACAGGTAGGTTGCAGGGCAATGACACAAAGCCTGATCAGGAAAGAAAAGCTCCATAGCTGCATTCACTTTTCACTCCATGGCTCATATGTCACACACACTTGTTGAACTCACACCTCCACTTAGAGGCCACTATATAATCCTGAAGTCCAAGTTATCCAAGTTCAACAGCGTGTGAACTCAGCTTCACTGGACAAAAACACGGAGGTATCAAGAACATCTGTCGTAGTCTTATGCGTTTTGCCCCTTGCTCTCCTGCCTTGCTTCCCGTTGTGCCCTTAGAGTTGCAGCCACCTGACAGTTGGCGACACTGGCGAAGTCTGTGGAACACTTGGCAAATCTTGGCAACGTGTCTTGAACTCTCAGAGCCTGCACTGCTGTGTGTTCCATTTGTTCAGCATGGCTCAGGCACTGCAACATGCGCGCAGGTGCGGTGCTCAACTGTAGCTGGGACATGTTTCCCACTTCCACTCGACTCTTGGACTGCAAATCCAATCTATGACAAAGATGTCCACTCCACCCAAAGGTCGTTTCAAACATGGTGAGTCTATCAAGATAGTATCCATGGTTCGGTTTTAAGCCACAACCCATTGTCTTTGAGATTGGACCTGCAGGGAACTGTACATGAAAACAATCAGGGAGTGCTACTTTGCCGTCATCGAAGGCTACCCACGAAGTCCATGAGTGCCTGAACAAGGTCCTGGAGGCCAGGTGTTTTCATGGTTTTTTCCAACAGTCTGTGGTGGATCGCAAATGAAGCTCTCCAGTAACAAGAATTATAAATTAATCACGAATTAATCATTGATTTTCGGCCCCATCGCAAAGCTTAAGATATATTGTCTCAAGAAGCTCTGCCGCGAGCCACAGATTTTAGACATCACCACCTCCTGCTTGGATACACTTGGTGACAGTCAGCAAGTCCCTGACCTTAACGAAGATTCCCCAAGATGTCCACTCTTCATAATCCACAGATATTGTAATCATTGTAATCCTTCCTCAACCAGCCCAGCCCCCCAAATCTCCTCCAACTCTGCCTCACTGCCCAACGTTGCGCCAAAGCCACCGAAACGCTCCTTGAGGCGCTCTGCGACGTCACCCACAGCACCTGAAACCAGGTCTCATACGGTCTAATAGGGGCTGATGCCAATAGAATCAGCATAAATCAGCTCTTCTGCTGTTCAATTGAGAACTTGACTCCTACACTGTCTACACTCGCAAAAAATAGCATTAGATAGCTACATGGACATGACTATCATCTAGAGCAGATTTGGCTGACCTCCAGAGTCTAGAGTCACAAGTGATGTCAATTTATGTGCTATATAGAAGATATTATACATATATATATATATATACGTACATATATATATATATAAACATACATATATACTTTTCTTCGTATATATTTAGCAATGTTGTGAGTAGAATCCGCAGAACGGGACTGATGATCTTACCCCTAGTCGTTTCGCAGAGTTTTCAAAACCTGGAAACATGGAACATTCAAATGTTTGAAAGCAACAATAAATCACGCATAAATGCACATGATATACTATATAATTATATATATGTATGTAATGATATTATATATACATATATACACGTAATTTCTTAATTACATATATTATATTGTATATACACTACCATATATGACATGCATATAATATCTATGCATAATATCTATGCATAATATGAATATGATTCTTCGCACATCAATTCATCTCAATTACACCCCTGCATGTCAACGGCATTGCACCTCCAGCAGGCGCCATGTCAGCCAAGGATAAGACCACCGGGGTGAGGTGCCCGCCCTGCGGTACCAAAAACGTGGCAAAGGTTCTCACTCTTTCGAGACGTTGTGGCTGAGCCCCCAAGGGCCTCCAACTTGTTCCTACCATTTTCTTTCAACGATGTTGTCTCACTTCAGATCAAAGGGTTTAAGAATGCATTCGAATCTGCCTAAGATATCAGTATATATCTATACATTTCATTATGTGTATATGTATATATATATATATCGTGTATATATATATATATATCGTATATATGTATATACACTGTACTGTATACATATCAGATCAATTTCAATGATGACGAATCCAGCTGGATAATAAATGTCGCGCAAACATGCCAAAGATGCTTCTGCTTTCAGCCAGCTGCTACGCTGCTACCTTCCACTCTCCTCGGCACCGCCACAGCCTTCATCTCCAGGCGGTCGGCGTTTCGCGCACGTCGCATCACAAAGGACGACAGCAGCTCCTGTCATCGTCATGGATTATCCGGGCATGGATCATACATAGCAGGCATAAACAGGCCATATACAGTACCCATCAGTACCAGTACCCCAAAATGGGATGGTTTGTATTGAATATCTAACGACCAAAAATCGTTCATGTTTTGGGCCTAAAATGTTGATCTGTAGCGTCTGTGAGCTGCCTCACTGCAGTCTAAGGAGTCATCGCTAAAGCGGAAGAGCCTGCAAGAAAATCCACCGAGCCAAGGCAGCCAAGGCGGCCAAGGAACATCAAGGAACACTGCAAGTCACTGTTTTAATATATGTTAATATGTTTTAATATGTTTTATGTTTTAATATGTTTTAATATGTTTTAATATGTTTTAATATGTTTTAATAGGTTTTAATAGGTTTTAATAGGTTTTATGTTTTAATATGTTTATGTTTTAATATGTTTTAATATGTTTTATGTTTTAATATTTGTTTTAATATGTTTTAATATGTGTTAATAGGTTTTAATAGGTTTTAATAGGTTTTATGTTTTAATATGTTTATGTTTTAATATGTTTTAATATGTTTTAATATGTTTTATGTTTTAATATGTTTTAATAGGTTTTAATATGTTTTATGTTTTAATATGTTTTAATATGTTTTAATAGGTTTTAATAGGTTTTAATAGGTTTTATGTTTTAATATGTTTTAATATGTTTTAATATGTTTTAATATGTTTTATGTTTTAATATGTTTTAATATGTTTTAATAGGTTTTAATAGGTTTTATGTTTTAATATGTTTATGTTTTAATATGTTTTAATATGTTTTATGTTTTAATATGTTTTAATAGGTTTTAATATGTTTTATGTTTTAATATGTTTATGTTTTAATATGTTTTATGTTTTAATATGTTTTATGTTTTAATATGTTTTAATATGCTTTAATAGGTTTTAATAGGTTTTATGTTTTAATATGTTTATGTTTTAATATGTTTTATGTTTAATATGTTTTATGTTTTAATATGTTTTAATATGCTTTAATAGGTTTTAATAGGTTTTAATATGTGTTATATGTTTTAATATGCTTTAATAAGTTTTAATAGGTTATAATATGTGTTATATGTTTTAATATGTTTATGTTTTTATATGTTTTAATATGTTTTATGTTTTAATATGTTTTAATATGCGTTAATAGGTGTTAATAGGTTTTATGGTTTAATATGTTTATGTTTTAATATGTTTTAATATGTTTTATGTTTTAATATGTTTTAATATGTTTTAATAGGTTTTAATAGGTTTTAATATGCGTTGTATGTTTTAATATGCTTTAATAAGTTTTAATAGGTTTTAATATGTTTTATGTTTTAATATGTTTTATGTTTTAATATGTTTTATGTTTTAATGTGTTTTAATATGCTTTAATAGGTTTTAATAGGTTTTATGTTTTAATATGTTTATGTTTTAATATGTTTTAATATGTTTTATGTTTTAATATGTTTTAATATGCTTTAATAGGTTTTAATAGGTTTTAATATGTGTTATATGTTTTAATATGCTTTAATAAGTTTTACGAGGTTATAATATGTTTTATGTTTTAATATGTTTATGTTTTTATATGTTTTAATATGTTTTATGTTTTAATATGTTTTATGTTTTAATATGTTTTAATATGCGTTAATAGGTGTTAATAGGTTTTATGTTTTAATATGTTTATGTTTTAATATGTTTTATGTTTTAATATGTTTTAATATGTTTTAATATGCTTTAATAGGTTTTAATAGGTTTTAATATGTGTTATATGTTTTAATATGCGTTAATAAGTTTTAATAGGTTTTAATATGTTTTATGTTTTAATATGTTTATGTTTTAATATGTTTTAATATGTTTTATGTTTTAATATGTTTTATGTTTTAATATGTTTTAATATGCTTTAATAGGTTTTAATAGGTTTTATGTTTTAATATGTTTATGTTTTAATATGTTTTAATATGTTTTATGTTTTAATATGTTCTATGTTTTAATATGTTTTAATATGCTTTAATAGGTTTTAATAGGTTTTAATATGTTTTATGTTTTAATATGTTTTAATATGGTTTAATATGTTTTAATATGTTTTATGTTTTAATATGTTTTATGTTTTAATATGTTTTAATATCTTTTAATATATTTTAATATATTTTAATGTGTGTTATATGTTTTAATATGCTTTAATAAGTTTTAATAGGTTTTAATATGTTTTATGTTTTAATATGTTTATGTTTTAATATGTTTTAATATGTTTTATGTTTTAATATGTTTTATGTTTTAATATGTTTTAATATGCTTTAATAGGTTTTAATAGGTTTTATGTTTTAATATGTTTATGTTTTAATATGTTTTAATATGTTTTATGTTTTAATATGTTCTATGTTTTAATATGTTTTAATATGCTTTAATAGGTTTTAATAGGTTTTAATATGTTTTATGTTTTAATATGTTTTAATATGGTTTAATATGTTTTAATATGTTTTATGTTTTAATATGTTTTATGTTTTAATATGTTTTAATATCTTTTAATATATTTTAATATATTTTAATGTGTGTTATATGTTTTAATATGCTTTAATAAGTTTTAATAGGTTTTAATATGTTTTATGTTTTAATATGTTTATGTTTTAATATGTTTTAATATGTTTTATGTTTTAATATGTTTTATGTTTTAATATGATTTAATAGGTTTTAATAGGTTTTAATATGTTTTATGTTTTAATATGTTTTAATATGGTTTAATATGTTTTAATATGTTTAATATGTTTTATGTTTTAATATGTTTTATGTTTTAATATGTTTCAATATGTTTTGCCTATTTGCTCGTTCCAAACTTTGCTGAACACTGACCTCTCACAAAAGGGGCATCGATCTTCGAGTGTCAGACTTCCAGGTATGATCGCCATCATGTTGCGTGCCTTGTCCGCAAGTCGGGCTTGTAGCTCTCCTGTAGTCACAAGCCAAGGTCCACCGGGAGCTATTCGGAAGCTGACTTCTAAATCTTTCTGCATGTAGCAGTTCTAACCGATTTCTTTGATTTCCAGTTTACCCTGTGGCACCATCCCACTTTTCACCGCGTACCCATCTTGACAGTCCTCCACCATGTCAAGCACTTCGTCTGGACCCGGAGTAAATTGCAGCCCTGAAAGTTTGGCAGCACGGCCGATCGCCGGTTCCTCAGTGAATCACTGATCTAACTTGCAGCAAACAACCGCTTGGAACCGCTTGCAACCTAGGCCTCCGAGCCACCTTTCTCAGGCCACAATTTGGCAATGTTTCCACGATGTCGATATTCTATGCCTTTATAATATCAATGATCCATGATCCATGATCGGTATTGACTGCACTAAGCCTCACTAAACCCTGTTGGAACCGAACTTGTGCTGAACATCACAGCTGCCGAGCTTCCAAGAAGGTTTCCCAGAGTTGGTCTCCGCCCAAACCGCTCAGGCCACCTCAGTTACTCAGTTGCCAGGTGACAAAATCATACAAAATCCACTGCTTAAGAGCCCAAAATTCTTGGAACAGGAAAACATCACAAAAAGGGAAACTTCGTTGAAACAGGCTGACTTCGCTGGAGCCACTGTTTCCCTGCACCACCTTCAAGAATTCTCGAAGGAGAGCCACCTGCCGGATGCATAATCTTGCTATGCATCTCTATCATCCCGGAATCATCCCTCTCACCTTGATATAAGGTGTCCATGATTCATTAGCGAGAACGGACATGCACAATCCGCACACAAAGCGGAATTCCATGTCTCACATGGTTTAGACATGTCCAGATCCCGGGTGCCTGGTCTTCCACTCCAAAGTTGTTGAAAGCCAAGAGCGCAACCCCCGAGAGCATTGGATCCGGCTGCTGGCAGCAGAGTAAGACCTGCCCAATCTGCCATACTTGGAGACTTGGATCCATTCAGATCCTCAGATTTTCGAAGTTTTATGAAATTGAGGGATCATGTGGGATCCTGGGTGATCCCATCCGACTCGAGAATTTGAAGATCTCAAAATCCGACTCAAAATCCCGATTCCCGAAGTAACAGCATGAAGGGCCAATGAAGGGCCTGAAGCTTCGCGCCAAGGGAATGGCCCATGGCAAGGCGAGGCATGCGATCCTTGGCCCAGCCAAAACGCTGCTGCCCCAGCTCCATCGCCTCTGCCAGGTCAGCCGCAGCCTGGGCAATACAAATACTACGAAAATATGGAAAAATCTACGAAAATATGCGAGTCGCACTGTGAGTTGCAGAAAAAATTGCACAAAGTCTCACGTGATTTCTCAACGCCTAGATTCAAAGGACTCGTGATGCAGTTCCGCCGATGTCAGTGTGCTATGTGTTGGCCACAGCGATGACTCATCGAAACTCAAAGTTCACTGTCCGAGCTCCAATGAAATCAGCAATTACTTCCCTCAATTGCAACCTGTTGGGGTCGGATGTGTGCCCAGATGTGCCCAGCCACTGTGTCAGCCAACTCCTGATGATCTCTTGAAAGCTGGTAGGGCGTGCAAATGACCTGTTGACTTGGAACAGCACATCACAGCACAAAGTCTCGTACTTTAGACGGGTCCTGCATGGTCCTGCCAAAGATCTCTTGATACCGAGCACAACATTTTGGAACTGGGTCCTGTGAGCTGGATTCTCATTCTCCATCAATCATCAACTTGAGTATACGTTCACAATCCTCTAGTGACGTGCTTTTCGGGTGCACCATGCCATACCCATTTTGCTGTCGACAAATTTGATCCTAGATGCATCAAAGCCGAACTGCAGCCATGGCACAGCCATCCCGGTCTTATCCACAAAGGGTTGCAACAAGGAGCTGTAGCAAAGCTCCGGGAATTGGCCCATGACAGCACCTCCTGCTACACACCGTGAAAGTGAGGGCTGCACCGAGGGGTGCACCGAACTCACCAGACTGTCGGTCCATGTCGGTCCTATGAAATGTGTGACACCCCAAGGGATGGTGTTCTCTGGCATCAGCACTTTGGCATTGCCCAAATCCTGGCAACTGCAAGATTGCTTCGTGCAACCACACAGGCCAGCCCTGTGCTCCCTGTCTTACATTCTTCACGGATCTTGACAGTATTCTTGCATTTTCCTGCCCCGTTTAAATCGTTAAACATCTGTGATATTCTGTAAGACATTCTGCAGCACAGGTTGGTCAAGCGATTGTTCCCGACCTGCCAACGCTGGGCAGCCCGTTGTGCGCTGCTGGTCTTTGCCAACTCCTGCAATTTGGATCGTAGCACCAGCGCTACTGGGCCACCCACCTGTCAGAAGCACGCAGTGATGTTGGGAGAAAGGAGAATCAGCCCCAAATCCTGATGATGCCTGCTGCTGATGTCCAGCAAACGCTTTCAACGCAAACAAACCCGTCCAAACATTCCGCCTCATCTCCATCTCGGTCGCTGCTGAAGCACACCACCTCCAAGGGTACGCCACTAAATGCCCCCGCTCAGTGCGACCACAGTACACCTAAACAACTTGCATCACTTTCCAGCCGCATTGTAGCTGTTGTCCAGGTGTTGTAGGTTTCTGTCTCAAAGTCTTGCAAAACTTTGATATGTATTGAGAAATGTTAGTGAAATAGTCTTAAATCCTAAAGGACAATCTGGATAATCTATGATAATCTATGATAATCTATGATAATCTATGATAATCTATGATAATCTATGATAATCTTAAGCTTGACTTAAGCTTGATTCATCTTGTTCTTTTCGGTCTCCTTTTTTGATCGCCTTCCTTCGTCTTGCGCGCCGCGCCAACCACGCCACCGCGGACACCGTGCAGGTCCTGGGACTCACAGTGGACCGCTGAACAAATGGAGATGGATACAGATGGAGAGATTGGAATTGTCCAGAAAAAAAAAATGAGATCCTGGAAAAACAGAATCCAGGATGATCCAGATATTGTCCGAAATTCTTATTTGAATTGGGAAGATGAGGCGAAATTGAATCAGTTTGAGCCATGAGATTTTGAGGTACCGTCGGGTACCGTCGGGCCCCCCTTTTCTCAGGCCCGGCACGCCTCGCAGTGCTCAAACTTGGAGCTTCGCGACGGCTTCCACGGCTTCCACGGCTTCCCGCGGCGGCCCCAGGCCCTACAGGCCCTACAGGCCCTGTCAGCCCCACGAAAGCCAACATTGCCCAAACCCCACTCCGATCACTCCGATCGGACCACTCCGAAATGTGAACTTGAATGATCTTTGTCCAATATCGCACATGCCCAATCAAAAATATTGATATTCTGATTCTGATATTCTTGGCTACAGATTGAAATGTCTGAACTTGGTCTGCAGGGTCTGAAACATTATTATTGCTATATATTATATATCGTAACATCGTATCTATCGCATCGTGTTGTTTGCAAAGAGAATCTAGAAGGAACCTCAAACTTGTGTTGTTCAGTCCAATGCGTTGCGGGTTTAAAATGATGGAGTCTATGTCACTCTGACAAGGTTGCTCTGAAGCCAAGAAGCTGGAGAGTGGCCAAGTTGAGAGACTTCAGAGACGTTTATATGCTTGGAATTTAATATTCCG
>CAMXCT020000242.1:136599-159099 GCA_947184155.2 Cladocopium goreaui | reverse complement strand
TGTATCTAATATTAATGTGTCATGTGCCTGTATAAATATATTTACTATGTAATGGATATTATTGTGTAAAATGTATGTATGTGCATATATATATATATATATTCTAGCGATTTTTAATGTGTGATCTGTCTATATATATGTAAATGATTTTATATATATACATAGATGTAAATGTACTAAATATTGAGGTGTAATATGTCTATATATGTAAATATATTGTACTGATTATTAATGTGTAATATGTATATATATACTAAATAATAAATGTTAATGTGTAATATGTCTATATGTTATATATGAGTGTGCATTCATGAAATCAATATTAATGTGTAATATGTCTGTGTGAATATTTTTTATGTAATGAATACTAATGTGTAATATGTCTATCTATATATTATGTAATGAATATTGATGCAAAAAGTCTAAATATATAATGTAATTAATATTAATGTGTCACGTGCCTGTATATAGATATGTATATATATATATAAATTATTATGTAATGAAAATTAATGTGTAACATGTATATATATATTATGTAATGCATATTAATGCGTAATATGTCTATATATATATAATGTAACTAATGTTAATGTGTCATGTGTCTGTATATAGATATATTTTTATTATGTAATTAATATTAATGTGTAATATGTATGTATATACATATATTATGTAATGAGTATTAATGCGTAATATGTCTATATATAAAATGTAATTAAGATAAATGTGTCATCTGCCTGTATATATATATATATTACGTAATGAATATTAATGTGTAATATGTATGCATATATGTTATGTAATGAATATTAATGCTTCATATGTCTATATATAAAATGTAATTAAGATCAATGTGTCATGTGTCTGTATATATATATATTACGTAATGAATATTAATGTGTAATATGTATGCATATATATTATATAATGTAATTAATATTAATGTGTCATGTGTCTGTATATAGATAGATAGATAGATAGATAGATAGCTAGATAGATAGATAGATAGATATATATTAATATTATTATGTAATGCATATTAATGCGTAATGTGTCTATATATATATAATGTAATTAATGTTAATGTGTCATGTGTCTGTATATAGATATATTTTTATTATGTAATTAATATTAATGTGTAATATGTATGTATATACATATATTATGTAATGAGTATTAATGCGTAATATGTCTATATATAAAATTTAAGTAATATTAATGTGTCATGTGTCTGTATATATATATTACGTAATGAATATTAATGTGTAATATATATGTATATATGTTATGTAATGAATATTAATGCTTAATATGTCTATATATATATATTTAATGTAATTAATATTAATGTTTTATGTGTCTGTATATAGATTTATATATATATATATTAATATTAGTATGTAATGAATATTAATGCGTAATATGTCTATATATATATTATAAATATATAATGTACTCAATATTAAGGTGTAATATGTCTAAATATACATATCGATACAGATTCTGACTGGCTGAGAAACAGGGACCTCCTCCCAGCGGAATGGCGATGACGTGGTCTCCTGCACGCGGCTCAGGGATGCTGAAATTCACAGCCCAACACAGGGATTTCCCTGCCATTGCCACCACTATTTGCTTCCTCAAGCCTGGTTCCCCGTTACCTTCTAGGAGTGGTGTACATGATTTCAGTTCCTTGCTGCTGGTAGGCAGGATGAATGGCAAAAACAACTTTGGCACCTTGTATCAGAGCCACCACAATGGCTGTCCACTTAGCCAGATAACTGGACAAAAGGACGAGGGTGCTTTGGTCAGTGGCCTGCAATGTCTGTAGTAGGATTTGGGGCCAATCAAGTTTCAAACACCCGTTTACCAAAAGTCTGTTGATTCGCACTCGACAGTGCTCCAATATGCTGCAACTTGCAGTCCTCACGGCTGACTGGTGCGAGGCCTGCAGGGAGATCCTGAGCCAAACCGTGTGAATTCTCAAAGCAAAGCCAAGCTCAGGAAGTGAATATCGTATGGACAATGTATGGACAATGTATGACAATGTGACACAGTTAGACCACCTTGAAATCTGATTTTGGGGACACTTAAGAATTTGGCTTCACAGGAAGGAGAATCTCTAGTGTTTTCGGGTCTTGCACTGCTGGACAGGCTGGGAAAGGCTGGTACGGGCTGGGGCAGGCTGGGGCAGGCACCTGGAACTTCCTGGCCAGCAAAACGGTGCTTCATCTTGAAATGGCCAAAAGAAGATGGTTACTGGTTGCAGTCGCTGCATCTTTGACAAGTATCCACAACTCATATTCCCCGATTCCTGGCGACTTGTTGAAGTCACGAAACACCAATAATCACCCCATAAGTGTGTGACTTCGCCACAAGTCGGAGCCAGGAGCACACCGGCCGAGACTTGTCCCTGGAAGGTGTCCTGCACCGTAAATTCATCAAGTTTCTGTGCCCTTGCTCCGACACTACGTACTTTGTCTAGACGCAGAACTGGCAGGATGAGTTGAATGACAATTTACCCAGTAGCATCATGTAGCATTTGGTGCTTTTTCATGCTCCCTGTGAAGGCAAATCTGTCGCTGCAGTGAGGCTCCAGCTAAACTGGGCCAAATCTGGATGTTCGTCTCACTTCAACACTTTGGGCTGGGCCAGCAATGGCAGGTCTGTCACTTGACCCTCCGGAAGTGTGCTCAGCTCATGCATAAACATCCGAGCATAGACAATGGCACTCACCATTTCCTCAGTGTGTTCCTGCAGCACTGCAAAGAGATCTTCTGTTGACACCAACAACACTTGGGAGTTGTCCAGAACGGACTGAAATCGCCCCTGGTACCTCCAAGACTTCACCCACAGAGCTGGTTCCGCAATGTGCTCGCCAATCTCGAGAGTGTGGGTTTGGGCTATTGATTCCACAGGTAATGCTGCATTCTTTAAGAAGGCAGGCAGGATTTGATTAAGGGTGCTGGCCTTGGACTTCTTGCTCTCTGTTTCAGTTCTTCTAGGCATCACGGGCAGCAGGGAGTTACAGTAGTAAATTCCGATACCCTCCGACATCATGTACATGCCCTGAGTTTTTTTCGTGACATCAAACACGACATCACTTGCAAGGAGATAGATTTCGGAAACTGCCTCACTACAGAGATCAACGTCCATTGAGTAGTTCTTCGCCACCTCCCTGAAAAATGCATGGTTGTGAAGTATCTGAGAGCGTGCCTCCTGGAAGAGTTCGCGTAACATACCCTCTGGGAGTTCACGCAAGAGCTGCATGTGCCCATCCAGTTTAAAGCGCCGTTGCTCACGTTCAATGTACCTTCTGATCTGGATGGAGGATGCATAAGAGATCCCATGCAAGCCGCAGTACTTTTGCACTGACCGAAGTACCTGTGTGGTCCGAATGGTACTTCTTGTAACATTCGCCATGGTGTTTGTGACGAAACTGACAAAGACAGAGCCCGAAATCAAAGAGATACAGGTGCCAATGATTCCCAGCCATCGCTCTCCAGGTGTCTGCAGTTCTACAGTGATTCTCAAGGATGATGGTGGCAGTTTCGAGAGCGCCCACTCAAGGCTCCTTGAAATTTGCCTGCCGAGACCGGCAGTATGCAGACCCTCCGCTCTGACCCAGCCCTTTTCTGTGTCCCCCACGGCAAACCACAAGCTTCCCAACACATGGACAGCTAGCACCAGAACTAGAGTTGCAGATAGAAGAGGTGTTGCCAATGGACCAATACCCACCCGCATCTTGAATCGAGCTGTTTGGAACCTGTCCAGCAACCTCCTGACTTTCAGTATCTGGACAAAGCATGACAAAGCGAAATAGGCGAAGGATTCGGCGTGCTTTCAGGAGACGAAAGATGCCTGCTGGTCCATCCTCCAAGTCAAATGCCATACCCACGAAGTCAGGAATCAGCATTGTAATGTCAAATAAAAACCAGGATTTGAGATACGCCTTGGCAATTTCTGCGAGTCTAAAGCACAGGTTGTCGTTGACATAGGTAGCTGTGAAAAAAGATGCAATGATGTCCAGAGTCCAAAACGCCGTTAATGTCCATTGAAAAATATCTGCAATGCTCCGCTCCATCTCGGTGAGGCGGTAGAGGAGCAAAGGTGAAACACATATCTCTAAGCAGATTGCAAAAATTGCTAAGGTGTCCCAAACCATCTTGATCCTGGCATTTGGGTGAACAACATACCATGGCAACATCGTTCGAGTCTTTCTCCTGTGTCTGTCTCCGGTGTCCGTCCTCACAGGGAATGGCAATTGCTCTTCTGTACTTTTTGTTTGTAGGTGAAAAGCACTTCAAAAGCACTTCAAACATGATTCAATCAAACACCAAAATACCAGGTGTAGGGAAACTGGTGTCAGGTCATGAAAAACCTTTCCAACCACTAAAAACACAGTTTAGTTGTCCGTCTAGACTTTCATGACATGTCCAGCATTTTCCAACGGCTCCTTTTGTGAGACAATGAAGGGTTAGTGATGCTGCTGGCAGACATTCGCTTCTGTATGCGCTTCAGGTCTTGCAGTTTCTCATCGGAAAAGTCCCACTCTTCGCGAAGCTGGAAAGCGCTGTCTATGTCTCCGTCCTGAGCTCACACATATGGTTCATTCAACTAAGTTCTGGATAAATTGTAGTAAGTGAACACCAGAAACATAAGGGCGTTTGCGTACGATTCCCTTTGCTAATCATCACCTGTAGTGAAGTCGCAGTGAAGTCGCTATAATTCATCCAACTGGTATTTACAATACAAGCACATGTCAAAATCGGTGCAACAGCCTAGAGAGTTACAGGACAGTTTCTGTAGAGAATGATCAAAAACAAATGATGTTGACTATCTATATGGTCAAATATGGGCAAACATCTCGGAAGTTTAGAAGTCAAACTTCCGACAATGTGCACAGATGGAAAAGCAGAGGTGGGAAGAGTCAGAGACGAGAAAGGCAAAGAAAGAAGATCAGAGAAGAGAGAAGATCCAGGCGCGCGAAAAAGTAGAAAAGTCGCGAAACACTGCAGTTTTCTAATGTTTTGTGCCTCCCGGAGGGTCAAAAAGTAGGCTCGCTAAGGCGATGGGTGCGGAGCCATCCGGGGAGATGAGGGATGAAAAATTGCACGCCGCTGTGGCGCGAAGCAGATTTGGAAGTCAAGAGAAAAAGACACCTCGTCCGCTTCATGTCCATCCTTCTCGATTCGGCTTAGAGGTCTCAGGACAAAGACACTCAGAACTGAGAACTGAACTTGGACCAATGATACATGCAAAAAAAAAAGTAAAGAATTTGTGGATAGCACCTTTTCATAAAGTGCCCACCGTGTGCAGTACAGCTACCGCACTTCTGGTTCGTCCGTTTTGCTTCTTAGTCTTGAAATGGCGTTGGTTCAAGTCCAAGCATCTGCCTCGATTTTATCGTCGATCTTGTCGGTGGCTTTCCTCGCACGTCTCACAAGCCTACCAGCAAAACCTGCGGAAGAACCAGATGATTCCTGCGATTTCAAGTCTTCTGCACCCTCCAGGCAACCTGGAAGACCTGCAGCCTTGCCAAAATTTTGTGAAGACCGGGAATTTCTAAATGCTCCGGAATTTTGTGAATCCATGCATCCTAATCGAGATTCCACGAGATCCCTCGACCTCAAAGCCTGAGAGCCAAGGCCGCTAATGGAAGTACTTCCATACATCGGCATTCTGGATTCCACCGAGGCTACGGACTGGGTAGCCCTGTTCCTTCTTAGGTGAAAGATAGCAGCTTCGTGGGTGTCTCTGAGCTTCAGGTGAAGCGCCTGCAACAAACAGGGCGAAAAGAAATGCAGATTGTCTTTTTTGAAGACTGTTGGAGGAAAACGCGACCCGAAGTTTCTACAAGGAACAATCAAAAGCTGCTTGTTCAGAGGCAGCAGCACCTGCATTTGCATGAAGACCTCCTGAAAAGCAGGCAACTGGTCAAACGATGCCCGCGATGTCCGCAATGCTGATGTCTGCTGAGCCTCTTCAAGGGGTTGGGGTGTCACCTCCCCGGAAAAGGTGGCACCTCCGGCATCAAGAGTTCTGGGGAGGACAGGAGGATCATCCTCCGGTTCCAAAGCCTCCATGGATGGAACTGGACAGTGCGCTCCCTGTAGAGAGAACCCGAGACCACTTGAACCACCCAAAGTCCTGCAGCACACATATGTACATATTGTGTTCGAAACACATCTGCATCTTCAGAGTCAATTTGATCATTGTGTGTGTGTTGATCCAGTCAAAAAAAGAAGCCCGCAAGAACGGAATGGTTTCAGGAATCACAAATGCAAAACACGAGGACTCCACAGGAAGAATCTTCTGCTGCAAATGTTGAGCCGCACTCGAAACATGTGAAGATTGGAAGTCTGGAGCTCCAAATCACCTGGTCCAGCCTGGAAGATCTGGAAGCATTGTAGCCTGCACGAGTCCATCCCTAGGCCCTAGTCTCGATCCTGTGCATTTCATCAGTTTACATGTAAAAAAACCTCCACGGACCATCGAGAAAATATTGAAAGATTGTTGCTTCCACGGCTTCCACACTTGAATTATAGAGGCTCTAAGGTCTTTGACCCAACCGCATTCCTGTGAAATTGAGGACCATGTGGTGGATCTCACCAAGCAGCAAATCTATGCAGATCTTCCTACAAACAGGAATGGCAATGTCTACTCACGAAACATGGCATTAAAACACAACATGGCCCTGCTGCGCATCTTCAAGAATGATGCGGTCAAAGAGACCGAACCCCGGGCACAATTGACCCTATCTGCAGTAAACCAAGTCATGCTCCCATACGACTCTACTCCGTTCAATGTTTGCATGGCACGTGCAAGTCAAAACACACTTCCTGCCCGTCACTTCCTGTCCCTCACATTTGACACTACCCCAAGAAAATACTCTTATAGTCTTACACACAGCTCCTTCCACACAGGAAGGGTGGCCATGCAAAGTTTCTTCCACACAGGAGTGTTGGGTTGGGGTTTGGGCGAGGTTGCGGTAGGCTGTAGAAGGATGCATTTACGGACACAAACACAAAGTTCCTTCCACCTGGGAGCACTGCCTGACCTGCGCCGCAATATCTCGAAAGAACCATCGCAGCAACGCTTCAGAAAGGGGCCCAACAGTCCAACAGCTGATTTTGGAAACAAATTTTAAAAAAATAGCGAGCATCACCATTGACCCTACCCCAAGGACTCGGCTCGGGTCGTAGTCGGGTCGCGATCATATTCGCTGGAATTCACTGAGCGATGAATTGCCCCTGACCCCTTCCCAGCAGTGTCTGTAGTTCTTTACGCACTATATACATTCCGTGCAGAATCAGAACTTGTCCCTTCTGTTTTAGAAAGAATGGAACGCCCAAGCTATCGCTGCAATATCACCGGGGAGTACAATCAAAACCCTGCCACGTAAGCCCACCGTCCCGCACCTGAAGCGGGTGTTAAAACAATGGGCTCCAGATCAGCATGACCTGCAACTGTATCACTGGCAATGAAAAGCGTTGCCGCGCGGATGTGGGCAGGATTTTGGCTCATCTCCCTTGTGGGTAATTTCCTGAACAATCTCCAAAGACATTGACATCACAACACAGAGGTCAAGACGGCCCCTTCAACATCCGACAGTATCCCATCGTTTCCCAGGGGATCCCACCAGCCCAGGGAATGCTCACTGCAGCCATGAGATGAAGCGGCCAATTGGCCAATTCTGAATTTCGTGCACTGTGCCATCTGCAACATCACTGGATCTTCACTGAATCTGGAATGGACCTTCCGCCATCTTTCCACAAATAGTTTCTCTGATTTTATCACAGGACAAGTTCTCAAAAAAAAAAAGCAAGCTTTGCTTGGTCTCTTGTAGCGCTCTCTCCCAGGACATGCCAAGATATTGTCAGATTGATAGGCCATTCACTGTGCACCTATGGAGGATTCCCATACCAGAAATAGTCAAGGGTTGCAAAAACCTGCATTGGCGCGTGAAAATAGGTTAGTGATTGTTGGCGTTTGTTTCCCTATATTCCCACCAGTTGTTTAGGATCTATATGGATCTATCCATATCTACACAGTCTTTCTGGTGTCCAAAGGTGCTTTGACACAAGACTACTGGCGTTAAATTCGACCATACTGCCAGGTCACGCACCCCAGGTTGTCTTGGAAGCTGAGCCCGAAAAAGAAGCCATGGATATACAGCATGATACCACAAATCCATACTAATCCCACCTCCTTTGGCAGATGAGTCAGAATACCTCACGCTGATGTTGGGGAAAAGAAGTTGCTCTACCTTTTCAGTTCTGACCCAATTGAAAAGCCTGCGAAGTGATGATAATCATTATATTAGTCACCATCGTAGCTGTTGCGCAATCAATAATCAACATCATCACCATCACCTCCAGTACCACAACAAGAAGAAGCAGCAGGAAATGAAGATTATTGAAGTCGGCTACAGCAGCACTTGCATAGACCATGGTCATGGGTGCTATCTGTGAGTCCACTTTTCCTCAGTTGTATAGGGTGCTCTCTTTCAGCAATTCAGCTGCACACCCCGCTGCATTTCACATTTTCGTAACTCAGCCACTCTAGGGCCGTCGTCCCTTGAATTAGCTCCTCCCTCCTGACAGGAGCATTGCGCAGCACGCAGACCCATGTAGCCCCTCTGGGGCGAGCATTGTCTCCGTCTCAAAAGTCAAACATTTCTCCGAAACCCATCTCATCTTGAATATAGTGACATGTTTCAGATACTGCTGCTCGTATAGAAGGATACGTTCACTTTCAGAATTAGAACTGATGAACGAATGGACACAATATTGCCATGGGTTCACACAGAAGGTACAGCTGACGATTCTGCCAACTGAAAAACGCGGCTAACTCCTCGCTTCTGAGAAGTGAGGGAAAGTCACAACGAAGCCGCAGGCCCTGTACTGACCCAAAACTAGCTTCACTCGAATTCAGCCGGAGATGATTTTCAAGTCGCCTCGGGAACCCCCACACTCGGTCCAAGCGTCCAAGCACATTGTGATGCATCTGATGGTCCCTCTGTAGCTGATACTCTGTCTGGATGTATCGGAGAGATGTCGCAACAAACATTGCCCAGCTTCCCGGAAAAAAAAACTGTTTCGTTTCCTACCAACCTAATTTTTTCCATGATTCTCCATGTAATGACCAGTTGATGATCAGATATGATCAGTGAATCAATTGATGTCCACTGGAAACTCAGAAGAAAATAACCCAAAAGGTCAAAAAGAACTCATCTCAATTGGCTCGACCCATGGCATGTTTCACTCCCAAGCCTCGGCAGCTAGAGAAGTCCACACCTCTTGGAAAACCTGAGTCCCACCCCCACTTGTAGCTTTACCACACACATTGATTATTTATATAACCTGACAAAAAGAGGAAAAGAAACAAAATTGGACCAACAGATTTAAAAGCTGCTGGTGAATGGAGGATAAGAAACGGTGCGGGCGATGGTTAATTGGAGCTCTCCAGCTCCATTTTAGCAGGGTGGTGGGCAGGAATGGCCCACCGGACTGGTACGGTACAAATACGCTTGGAACTCTTCGAAGCTGGCATCGGGTGAAAGGCCGCGATACCATTCCTTGGTTTCAAGCTTTGTTCACATCTTCTGCGTAAATCCGTCTTGTGTTGGTACCACGATGACGTCCCATGATTATATATAAATCACTACAAATCACCATCACCATTAGCTACCACTTTCACCTGTTCATGGCAGCAAAAGTGTGGTACTCTTGCAGGTGGCATGCACCAGCTACTTACACTTTGCAACAATAGTGACAATCGTGTGCTTTGCAGACCTACAGAGCAGCTCCAACCAGATTCTTCACCAACAGCAAAAGCATGAGGATTTGTTTCCTGCAGGCTCCAACATCACGTTGACATGCTTGAGAGCTGATCAAGAGCTGAGGATAATCAGTTCCCGACTCTGTTGAGCTAAATATCCTTTCCCGACAATCCGACAACAACTAGCCTTCGACCAAGCTTCAGGGTGCTGTTTTATGCCAGTTTTCATTGCCCACATCACGTCATTGTAGCACGGATCGCCCCGCACTGCAGTTCGGCATTCCTTTCAGCTGTTTTGCTTCAGAGTTGCAGTCATTTGCGATCAGCAACATAGAGCAACCAGGGGAACATGCGATCGAATTTCATCAGTTACATTTTGCCTCGACCCTTGGTGCACTGCATCCGAGCCACCACGCTATAGTAGCCTTTGTCCTGGGACACAGGCTCTCCCTGGGTCTCTGAATAGTTCTTGCCATGTCATTACGAATCCAATGATCCTTTGATGACATTGCAAGGGAGAAGGGTAAAGATATGCCTCATACTGACAGCGAGAGTGGTTAATTACTGGAGCAAGTCGGGCTCTGTCAGCAACAAGTCAAGCTCTCACAAAAACTTGCTGCGGTTGTTGGCTCAACAGAAATCATCCACAAGTTCGCTGCGCACTTCAAATGTTGCCATTCCAATAGGTTCACTACGGGCAATATGGTCCTCGTAGAACTTCGTTTGCTTGAAGTCACACTCAGGTTCCGGCAATTCCGACTGACAAGAATGGGGGGCAGCAGCTGCAAGTTGCGTTCTGCTGTTTCGGTCTGTCCCAAAAACATCACATACATTCAGCTCCAATCGCAACGCTTGCTCGCTTACTTGGCGAGACCAACCAACAGTACGTATAGCTATGCAGCTTGCAGGGTGCTGCCTCAAACAAAGAATACACAAGGCCCCTGGACACATCCAGACACAGCTAAAACCATAAGCTTCCGGATGTCATGACCATGGCAGGGCCTCTGGGGTGGAATCCGGATACTTTTTGGCGAAGAGCTCCTGACCGTCAAGTCACTCACGTTTTTGACACAGCGTCACAGCGTCCAAAAGGTGTAATTAAATGTGCACAAAATGCCTATGTCGCATGGGTTTGCATACGCGGGCTTACGCACTACTTGCGCGACCATTATTTTGACTTACGCGAGGGTTGGGGTGTGAGACAGTTTTACGCGACACTTACGCGACTTGAATTGTCCAAAATGTGCTTTCCCTGAAAGGAATTGCTTACGCGGCCACTTAGCACATGTTGACGGGAATGCTTACGCACGGGCTTACGCCATGCATCTGTCACCAAAATTCTTCCGCCAGCTTATGAAACCCAGGGTTTCGCTTATGCAAGGCAGCCATATTACGAGGTTTTGGACCGGAGCCTGCTCACTTGGAATCTGAACGTGTTCCTAGGAATACCTGCTTATCCTTTTTATGACATACACAAATTAATATCATATATGATTTGTATCTACTGCAAATGTGTGTACCAAACGTATACAGAAACCTAGAGTAGTCCCGATTTCCACCTACTAGATCCTACTAGTGGGATCTGAGGTCAGACGATGTGTTCCTGTAAAGTCTGCACCCAAGAAGAGCTTCAGGACGGTCAGCCGACTGAAAATGGCCAATTTAGGATTTGGAAGGAATGCATGCTGCCGTAGCACACCACCAGACTGGCAACACCCTATCTGCAGAGACATGTTTGCAAACGGAAGAACCAACCTGCGCCAGCATGATGCGCCATTCATTGGCCAACTCGTCCTCACGCACACGAGGTGCTCTTCATGTTCCATGGTGAAAATGTTGATTGTCGTTTGGATCTTTTCCAGGGAAACTTTCTTATGCATCCCTTGGAAGATTGACCTTCTCGACAGCCACCTTGAAACATCCCCCTTCACAGTAAGGTTTCGGCACGATCAAATACTGCGGAGACCAACGGGAATCACCTGGGTCTTGCTAGACAGAGAATTAAGATTCAAACATTGACTATATAAAATATTGGGTTGTATATCAGTACAGCTAAAAACAAAACTGTATAATTTCGATCTGATATATGCATATACATTTGAATTATAATTTTAAATAATATAAATAATATATATATAATATAAAATATATAATATATATAAAATATTAAAAAATATATATAAAATATAAAACATATAATATACATAATATATAAAATATATTTATGTAATATATAAATATATATATATTTATAATATATATAAATAGTCAAAAAAGAAAAAATATATAATATATATAATATATATAATGTATAATATATATAATATATATAAAATATAGAATATATAGAATATATAATATATAAGATATATATATAATATATATAATATATAATGTATAATATATATAATTTATATAATATGATATATATATAATATAATAAATAATATATAATCTATAATATATATAATATATATAATATATATAATATATATAATATATACAATATATATTATATATACAATATATATTATATATACAATATATACTGTAATATATAGTTTATAATATATATATATTATAATATATATAATATAATATATATATATATATAATTTATAATACATATATATATTATATTAGATATATTATATTATTTAAATAATGAAATATAATACATAAAATATATGAAATATAAAATAAATGAAATATAATATATATATATATAATATACAATGTAAATAATTTAAATAATATATTTAATATATAATACATATAATACATATAATACATATAATATATATAATATATATAATATATAATATACATAATATATATATCATATATTTAATATATATATAATATATAGTATATATAATATATAATTTATATAAGATATATATAATATAAATAATTTCAATAATATATATAATATATAAATATAGAATATATATTTTATATATATAATATATATATATATATTAAACATATAATATATCAATAATTTATTATATTTAAATATATATATATAATTAATTTATACCATATATAACATATATAATATACATAATATATAATATATCGGTTTTATATTATATTTAAAATATTTATAATATATAATGAATATAATATATCTAATATATATATATCAAATATAATATACATTATATTTAAAATATATATAATGTATAACATATAATATATTTAAATTGTGATATATATATATATACATATAATAATATATAATTTACAAATAATTTATAAATATATATATATAATAAATAAAATAAATAATATATATATATATATTTATTATATATTATATATAACATATATATACCGTATATAATTTATACAATATATATAAAAAATGAATAATATAATATATTTACATATTCTATATATATAATATATAATATAGTATATAATATAATATTTATGTAATATATATATATATATATAATTTTATATAATATAATTTAATATAATAATATAATATAATATAATAAAAGATACATATATATATATAGTCACAAGATGGGCCAACATAGTTGGGCCCCAGGCCGGCTGTCGCGCGTAAGCGCTTAAATATATACACGTCATTATTCACTTGTTGCGCTCATCATTCATCACCCACAGCTCTCCCTGTCGGTCCCTTTTCGAATCCCACCACGTCCATCCTTTGCCTCGATCAGGTCCTGTCACATCGGAATGAGGCCGAGACGCCAAGGGTGAAGTTCAAACATCACTGCATTTGCCACTGGTAACCGAATGCGTGTCCTCGCATGTATTCTTTCCGACCAGACTCTACAAACTCTGTATAGTTCCGAATGCCGCTAAGTTCATCCTTGGTGAAACACAGGGCATCCTGCCCATACAACGTCTGCGAACACCGAATAGCGATTTGGGATTCCTGTGAATTTTGAATACTTGATCTGGAAAAAATTGCGTCGGTGGGATCCAAAGCAACGGGAGAACAAACATTTTGACATTCATTAAAGCATGTATGAATTTAAGTGAGTATTCATAATTTTTGCTGAATCTCAAAAGCCTCCACGGCTTCCGCCTATAGGAGCCTGACAAGGGGGTACGTGTACATATCCTAAGTGGCCGCGCATGCAAAACATATGTAAAACTCGCATGAAGCATACACATTTACGTTGGTGGAACGTATGTGATGCGTATGTGAAGCGTATGTGCAGCGTAAGTGAAAACATATGTGAGCCGTATGTGAAACATATGAAACACATATGACACATTAAAGCATTTTGCGACCCGATTGCGTTGTGTTTATGGTTTACTTATGTATACGTTTGGGAATCTATGTTGTTGCTTTTTTATGTCGGAGGAAAAATAAGACCTTATTTTGTGCAAATCACGCAAAATAAGACCTTATTTTGGAACGCGTGTAAAAAAAACATAAATAGAAACATAAACACAAACGAGAACGCAAACATATATTGTAACGTTTGTGTTTGTACATGTATGTGGTTTATGTTTTTATGTCGGGAAAAAAATAGGACCTTATTTTGAGCAAATAAGACCTTGTTTTTTTTCCTTACGTAAAAGAAACGTAAACATAAACATAAAGAAAACAGCTGGTAGCCGCAATTTCCGGATATGTAGGGAATATGTGTTTGTTTGCGTATTTGAAGCCGTTTATGTATGCGTATGCGCAGGCCAGTCCCAGACGGGCTCTATTGTGAAAGCCTTTGAAACCCACATACATTAATATACATTAACATACATTAATGTATACATGAATAAAAATGATCCATTTTTTTCTTTCGCAGATGCCAAAGGTCAATTGTGATCTCACCGGCATCCTCATAGGTCCAGGTGCAGTTGCCCTGTCCGGTGGGGGTTTGATCACAGTAGCCACCGGGCTCTCGCTCTTTACACCAGTCTGTCCATTGCGTGTAGTTCTTGGAAGGACATGGACCCGGCAGACTCCACCAAACGGCTCCCGGATAGTAGATCTTGTAGTTGGGGAAGGGAAAATGTCCTGCAATGAAACATCTGAAACTTAAGCCAGAGATTAGGCAGAAGCAAAAGATGCCATTGCTAGAATACGCGAATGCGATCGCCATTACAACAGCAAGAGCGGAATTCGGAAGAAAAGTAGTAGAACTTCAAGCATCACCAACTCTTGCACACTCGGAGAAACGTCTACATATGCCGACATTCGGAGCATGAACCACGCAATGGTATTGCGCTCCTAGCTTGTTGCATCCAACAAAATAACCATAGGTATCCCACTCGAAAGCTCCAACCACGCTACCGTTGTGCATGCCAACGTCGAAGCTGCTGTTGAAGGGGCCTGAATCCAACGATTCTAGCTGCACACTAAGCATGTTGTATGTAAACACACACAGTATGTTTCCCGAAATTCCACGTGTTTTCCTGCACAAGTGGGATCTCAACCCACAGACTCAGATTTAGCGCAAACTTGACGTACCCCCTGTCTTCGAAACATTAGCAGAAAGTGCATAGTTTTTGCCACCCGCCTTGACAGAGTTTGGGGCCATACTTGTCACGACCACACTCAAAGGGTCCAGTTGCTTGTCCTTTGTCAAAGGCAAAGCCTCAGAGCCACCATCAACAGTTGAGCAAAGCAACGTGTCTTGGGCAGCTCTCATTCCATGTGATTTTGAAACAAACCAGTTGAATAAGAAAGCAAAAGGTCATAGACCAATCCAAGGTCTACATCTAGATGGGCTGGGGTTCCATCTTTGAATTGGTTTCCTACGTCCTACCTTTACACTTCGGAAAGCCTGGGACCAGTCAACTAATCACAGCAAGAATCGGACACCAAAGTTCATCCCCTTCTCCCAAAGTGTCTGTGGAGCACGAGTCTGCACCTGGAACCAGAAAGGACCAAGGAAAGTGAGCACAGGGACCGGAAAAGAGATCTCAGAGGTCGGAAAAAAATCAAGCACCAATGATGGCAACCTTCTAAAATCTCCACCCATGTGTAAACTCCGAGAAGAGCAAAGTAACAGTGGTACCCCACCATCCTGCCTTCAGTCGAATGATTTTCCTGAGCCGCTCAAATCGTCCCAGGACGGATCAACCCAGGATCATCCCGGGATCATCCCAGTATGAACACACTCATAGAGCCACAAGATGTGCTTTCAAAAATTTTTCCCAACAATTGAGGGCATGAAGAACGGGAAGTTCAGGTTTTCTGCCACTCGTGGTCCAATGTTCTGTTTGGCAAGTCCAACCTCTCGTGTTTCAAATATGACAATCCAAACACATGCTTCACGAACATAGATTTGATTTCACGTGCCTGTCATGCGTATTACGGAAACTGCGAGTTACGTTACGGACTTTCACATTCTCACTAGCTCAAAGATCATTGTGTCCAGTTGGCATTTGCCTTGAGAGAGATCATGCAGTCACATTCCCACCAGCCCCGAGATCATTGTGTCCACTGAGAGATCATGAAATCACATTCTCACTGGCCCAAAGATCATGATCATTGTGTCCAGCTGGCTCGTGCCTTGAGAGATCATGAAGTCACATTCTCACTATCCCAAAGATCATTGTGTCCAGTGTGTTGGCGTAGAGTAGAGGTAGAGTACAGGTAGAGTAGAATAGACTAGAGTAGAGAAGAGTAGAGTAGAGTAGTGTAGGGTAGAGAAGAGTAGAGGTAGAAATAGAGGTAGAAATAGAGGTAGAAATAGAGGTAGAAATAGAGGTAGAAATAGAGGTAGAAATAGAGGTAGAAATAGAGGTAGAAATAGAGGTAGAAATAGAGGTAGAAATAGAGGTAGAAATAGAGGTAGAAATAGAGAGGTAGAAATAGAGGTAGAAATAGAGGTAGAAATAGAGGTAGAAATAGAGGTAGAAATAGAGGTAGAAATAGAGGTAGAAATAGAGGTAGAAATAGAGGTAGAAGTAGAGGTAGAAGTAGAGGTAGAGGTAGAAGTAGAGGTAGAAGTAGAGGTAGAAGTAGAGGTAGAAGTAGAGGTAGAGGTAGAAGTAGAGGTAGAAGTAGAGGGGAGAGGAGAGGAGAGGAGAGAAAAGGGAGAGGTAGAGGTAGAGTTAGAGTTAAAGTAGAGGCAGAGGAGCAGAGTCGAGAGGAGTCGAGAAGAGTCGAGAAGAGTCGAGAAGAGCCGAGAAGAGTCAAGAAGAGTCGAGAAGAGTCGAGAAGAGTCGAGAAGAGTCGAGAAGAGTCGAGTGGAGTCGAGTCGCGTCGCATCGCGTCGAGTAGAGTAGAGTAGAGTAGAGTAGAGTAGAGTAGAGCAAAGCAGAGCAGAGCAGAGCAGAGTAGACTAGACTAGACTAGACTAGACTAGAGTAGAGTAGAGTAGAGTAGAGTAGAGCAGGGCAGAGTACAGTAGAGTACAGTAGAGTAGAGCAGAGCAGAGTAGAGTAGAGTAGAGCAGCGAAGAGCAGAGAAGAGCAGAGAAGGGTTCCCATGGGGGGAGAGGAGAGGTAGAGATATAGGCAGAGGTAGAGTAGTGGTAGAGCTGAGGTAGAGTAGAGGCAGTGTAGAGGTATAGCATGGTATAGCTATTACACGTTTAGCAATTCAGCCTGTGCAGATTGCAGTGCCATGGCTGCACGAACCTTTCTCGAAGGGCACTTGTTCTCCTGTAGTGTCGTGCGATTCTGATTGTGTTTTGCAAGTCATTCTTGGCAGATGGCATTGGAACTGCTACATCATGGATGCGATTTGAATGTTAGGATTTGCACGAGACAGTGTGTTTTTCAGGTAAACGGAGGGTCTATAGCCGAGAAAAGTCGGCTCGCTTGCGCGACGGGTGCGGCGATCCGCGCTTTGCCGTCGATTCCTGTTCGATTTGCGCGCGCAGTGGAACTGAAGGTTCCAGTTGACTTTTTCTCTTCTTTGTGGACGCTGTGCTATTTTGTTTTGCATGTGCTGAGATACTTTGTGAATTGGAACTGCTGCATCAAAGCGATGTGTTCTACAGTAGTGTGTTGCAATTCTATTGTGTTGTGCAACTCAGTCTGTGCAGGTCGCAGTGGAATGGCTGCGTCAACGCTTCTCGAAGGGTGCTTGTTCTGCAGTGCTGTCTTGCGAGTCTGATGGTGCTTTGCAAGTCACTGTTGGCAGATCGCATTGGAAGTGTTACATCGAGGATGCGTTTTGACTGTTAGGATTTGCACGAAACATTGTGTTTTTCAGGTAGACGGATGTTCCGCTGCAGAGAAAAGTAGGCTCGCTTGCGCGACGGGTGCGGGATCCTCGCTTTGCCGTCGATTCCTGTTCGACTTGAGCGCGCAGTGGAACTGAAGCTTCCAGGTGACTTTTTCTCTTCTTTGTGGATGCTGTGCTATTTTGTTTTGCATGTGTTGCGACACTCTGTGCATTGGAACCGCTGCATCAAAGCGATGTTTTCTACAGTAGTGTTTCAGCAGCAGCGATTTATCTTCCTTTTTGACACCGATGATTTTTCTTTTAAAATTCAATTTTTAAAAATGCTTCAAAATCATTGTTTCTCCGCTTGGGCATCGAGATCCGGTTTTGGAGCTGCAATTTGTGTAGCCGTTGTGCGTAACTCTATTGTGCTTTGCAACTCAGTGTCTGCAGATCTCAGTGGAATGGTTGCACCAAGGTTCCTCGCTGCTGCGGGTGCATGCGGAATACCATTGTCTTGTGGAGCTCAGCGTCGTAAATCGTATTGTAGTGGCTGCATGATGGTGGCCAATGGTGCTTTCGGAAAAGGTTCTTCTGCTTTTTGGCGAGGACGATTCTTTCTGTGCAAGCTTCTTTGTGAGGCAGTTTGCTGTGTGCAAAAGCTTGCGTCTTGTGGTCCTGGCATGTTTGTTCGAAACCTGTCAGGTTTCAGCGGGGAAGCATGCAGCTAATCTGCTCACGCTCATGTTGGCATGTTTAAATAAGTTCCATGTTTGCTGGAAACCTGCATAGACGTGATCTGGCTGTCAGGTATTCAACGGGGAGCGTGCAGCTGTTCTTGTCACGCTCATGGTGGCATGTTTAAGTGAATGTTTGCTCGAACCCTGCATAGGCGTGATCTGGCTGTCACGTATTTCAGAGGGGAGCTGAACAGCCTCACGCTCATTTTGGCATGTTTAAGTGGCCTGCTTGTTCCAAACCTGCATAGGCGTGATCTGGCTGTCATGTATTCAGCAGGGAGCGTGCAGCTGTTCTGCTCACGCTCATGTTGGCATGTTTAAGGGGCATGTTTGGTCAAAACCAGCATAGACGTGACTTGGCTGTAAGGTATCAGCGGGGAGCGTGCAGCTGTTCTGCTCACGTCCATTTTGGCATGTTTAAGTGGCATGTTTAAGTGGCATGTTTGTTCCAAACCTGCATAGACGTGATCTGACTGTCAGATATTCAGCGGGGAGCGTGCACCTGTTCTGCTCGTTGGAAGAGTTGACAAGTGGTTTCACCATTTGCGGCAAGAGGTCAGAAGTCCCGGAAAAGAGCATGGAAGTCTGCCGCAGCTCCTATAGGCAAACCTTGTTTCCGGATCCTATAGCATTACACTTCTTAAACCTGGAAACTTCCGCCACTTGCCTTGCGCCGGTTCTACTTGTATTATACGGTAATTATACATGTATGTATAATAGATAGATCGATAGATACATAGATAGATTGATTGATAGATAGACAGATAGATAGATAGATAGTTAGGTAGATAGATAGATAGAGTATATGTGTGTGTATAGCTTTATAGCAAACGGTTTAGTTTTGATGCATCGATCATGTTTCGATATATCGCTTCAAAGCACTCTCTAGTCCCTGGAGATCTTTCACCTCACCTGTCATCATCATTAGGTTCCTTTCAGGCTAGGCACGCATTCTGTCAGGTATGCTTCTTAGGTTTCAGGTTAAGATGAAGCAGGCGGTGCCAGAGGTTTGAGTGAAGCTGGCACCAACGAAGACCTTAACTCTTTCCTGTGATATGAAAACGGGACGCCGTTTTCACGTACCTGCTTGAACAGTTGAACAAGCTTTTCTCCTCAGGTTGTTTAGGTATATTCCGACAGGTTGGATTTTCGATCTTCCAGAATTCATCGTTTCGAATGCGACGACCTCACGGTGTTTCAGTGTGCTTGCGATGGAAGGCAACTCAGGACATTAGGCGACGACGGTGACATCATTCACAAATTCCACTAACCATTACCCCACAGTGTGTCATGGGTGTTGGACCTGACTTGGTCACACCGTCGGTTGGTTACGACCAATCAGAAAGTGATGAGCGGGCATTTTCCCGTATGTAGAATGGAGAATGGATCTCCGAAGCCGTATGCACTCAGAGTGCATTTCAAGTGTCATGTGACGAAGTCAAGATTTTACACAGTAAAATCTAATCGCAGTAGGCAGTAGCCATAAGGCGAAGAAGCCATAGGACAGAAGTTTTGTCCAATTTGGGCAAAGTAGACATAAGTCGAAGTTATCAGCACTATGAGTGCAATGAAAGTTCAGTTTGGTCTGACTCTCAGCGCTTCAAATGTGTCTTGTTTCGCCTCACCTGTCATCATCATCAGGTTCTTTTCTGGCTAGGTATTCATTCTGTTAGGTAGGCTTCTAAGGGTTTAGGTTGTAGGTTAAGTTCGTCAGAAACGATTGGGAACATGATGGAGCTATTGAGACGACCCTACGCTCTACACGAGTGGGCCTCTTTCCGTAAATACAACTGCAATTTTCCATGGAAGATATGAGACAACCTGAGACAAGAAGCGCACTAATCAGAACTTGTAATGCTGTGCCGTAGCTTTCATTGTCCGTTATCTCATCAGGAGATTTTCAGATTCCCCGGGTAATAATCGGTTTTCGCGGTTTGCCCCATTTCGGGGCCATTGTGTGTGTATACCGTTATAGCAAACGGTTTAGTTTTGATGCATCGATCATGTTTCGATATATCGCTTCAAAGCAGTCTCTAGTCCCTGGAGATCTTTCACCTCACCTGTCATCATCATTAGGTTCCTGCCAGGCTAGGTACGCATTCTGTCAGGTATGCTTCTTAGGTTTCAGGTTAAGATGAAGCAGGGGGTGCCAGAGGTTTGAGTGAAGCTGGCACCAACGAAGACCTTAACTCTTTCCTGTGATATGAAAACGGGACGCCGTTTTCACGTACCTGCTTGAACGGTTGAACAAGCTTTTCTCCTCAGGTTGTTTAGGTATATTCCGACAGGTTGGATTTTCGATCTTCCAGAATTCATCGTGTCGAATGCGACGACCTCACGGTGTTTCAGTGTGCTTGCGATGGAAGGCAACTCAGGACATTAGGCGACGACGGTGACATCATTCACAAATTCCACTAAGTCATTACCCCACAGTGTGTATTATTGGTCCATATCTCAATCCTTGCGCTATTGAAAAAACAAGGTTCGTGATCCCGAACTTCCGTGGGGTTCGCTCTACCACTTCGTTGTGAAGGTACCACAGGACACCAGGGAGATTCGCAGCATTCACATTCCTGGGCGTGGCTGTTGTCTGCCCTGATGGTTGGCAAAGAAATCAAGAGATGAACAGCCAGCAGAGAAAAACATCTCCTGTGGATTTTCATGTTCCCATGTCAATCCCAAACAGCAGATTGAGTGGCCACAGCCACTGATGTGGTTGAAGAAGTGATGGTTGTCAAAAAAAGGATCAAGTGCCAAAGTGCAGACTAGTGCAGACTCAAGTAGTTCCGACCTTCAAAAGCGCACTTTTAGTGGTGTCGTTTGCAGCATGAAGCTCAAGATCTTGAACCACCAGTGCACTGATACATACTGATACTAGACTAGCAGTGACCGGCAGTGACGAGCATCATCGGTGGGTACACCTTATCTGAAACCGCTCTGTACATGTAGAAGGTAAAGAGCGGCGCAGAGCTCTCCTGAAACCTCAGCGCTGTGAGCATCGTGGCACCATGGCACCATGGCACCATGGCATCTAGTGACCTTTGGAAGAGCTACACTGGGAATCAGCCAGCCCGAGGCACATGATATCGTCGCTCCAAATGGACCTTGTGTCTTTTGTGGAGGTAGTGGTACCTTGGTCACAAGAGGGAAAAACTAGTGGCAAACTGTGAAAATTCTCAATGATAGGTCCACAAAGATCACAAAGATCAGTCTGCTTTGTGCTTCTGATCTTGGCATTTCTGCTACGAGTGAGATACAAAGTGGTAATGGACATGGGTGGAACCAGCTGACTCTTGGTTCTTGATCCCAAGCAGGCTGTCAATTTGAGACCAACAAACAAACGTTGCTAAGCCCTCTCCTTGGCCTTGATTGAGTGTTTCACTGATTGGTGCATAGTAGAGGAAAAGCATGGTACAGCAAAGTTGTAAGTTGAAAGAGTGACATTGAACCGATTGAACAGATATGTTGCTGTTTGACATGCCACACTCGCCATACTCATTGGCCCGCAGGCCCCAATTGGACGCCACCTTGGCGTCAGGTCCTATCTCCAAAATGCAGTCGCAGGTGCTGGTTGTTCTAGTGGCTGTTATACTCGTATAAGTTGAGGTGGTGATGGTAAAGTTGCTGGTGGTCGTGGATGTGAAGGACATGGTTGTAGTCCTTGTGAATGTGGTTGGCCGAAAGGTCGTAAACAGCTCTGCCGGCTCCGCACTGTTGTTGTCCGACACAAAAGGATCACCTGATGGCACCCAGTCCCTGCTGGTCCTTGCTGGTCTCCCGTTGCTGTCACTAGTAGTCGTTGACATAGGCCAAACAGCCCAAAGGATGTGCCCATTTTTTCTCAGCATCAAAACTCTTAACACTTTG
>CAMXCT020000242.1:124099-134099 GCA_947184155.2 Cladocopium goreaui | reverse complement strand
TCGGCATTGCAACTTCCAAAAGTGGTCCGACAATGGTGTGCTTTGTACATTTTGACTTGGAAATGTGCTTCGCGCCACAACGGCGTGCAATTTTTCATCTCTCATCTGGAAAGATGGCTCCGCACCCGCCGCTTTAGCGAGCCTACTTTTCGACCCTCCAGAGCCACAAATCATTGGAAAAACACAGTGAATCGCGACTTTCCTACCTTTTCGCGCATCTGCATCTTCTTTCTTCTGACTCTTTCTCTTCTCTGACCTTCTCTCTTCTGTGACTCTTCCACATCTCTACTTTTAATCTGTTCGTATTGTCGGAAGTTTGATTTCTAAACTTCCTTCGATGATAATTATACATTAATATACTGCTTCGTTGGATAGGAAAGGATTCATCGGTGCGTACAATTCATTTGGTAGCCGCCAAGCTTCAGGTCAAGCCTTGCTCAGTAGAATGGGTCGACTTTTATATACTCAGTTTATTTCTCAAAGTTGGATCACTAGTGACCTAGGGAGATCGATGAGGTTTGGTTTAGGTATGTTTAGGTCACATTTCAGAAGACTAAAGACAGCCCTTCGCATCCAGAACCCGCAAAATCACCAGGAAATACTGCAACAATCAGCGGCCTCCACCACGTTTCCGACGTACTTCTGACGCCCAGTGGGGAGTGATGCGCAAAACTCTCGGCTGCACGGCTGCGTATCAACAAACATCAGAAACCCACTGAGGCGGAAAGCTACAACAACTTTACATCATTTTACATACGTTGCCATTTCTGAGAGAGACAAAGGGCATCAAGGCATTGAGTCAAAAAGAAAAATCTGTCGTTAATATGTCGTGGATGAGTGCGCTGGCTCCTCATTTTCAATGTCCTTTAGAAGATCTTGTTCCATTGGCTTGTTGATCTACTCTTTCGGGCCAACGCCTTTGGAAAAATCTTCTGCGATCTCACTTGGACCAGGTCCTACCATCATAGGATTGCATCCTGGGGTCCAAGCAAGATATAAACTCAAACTCATCCGTCTCCAACTGGATGTCGTCTAAGCAGACAGGGACCAGGAGGCTGCTGACAATCGTCTCCCAAAGGAGAAGCGATGTCATCCATGACTTCCTGAAAATTCAGATACCCTGCTATACTGTAAGCAAAACATGAACTGTCACACCCTTTACAATGCACTTCTAGTAATCTAGTAGTGCAGAGACAAAGACAGTCATGCAACAGTCAAATTGGCGCCGAGAAGTGAGTCTTCAGCACACTCTCAGAAAAACACCATGGACTAATTCAGTAAATGACTCTCAGGCACCCTGTAGCAGTGGAACGATCGCGGCATAGGTTCCGAAGACGAAGAGGAAGATACCCAGCCCCAAAAAGGCCAAGCAGAACAAGATCTCTGCAGTAAGCCATGAGAAACTGCTTCCAGCTGCTTTTCTGCGAACGGCGATAATCCACAATGGCGGCACCACATATGAAATGTATGCGGCACCAAAAGCACCAACAAAGTCCAGCATAGCTCGGAGGCTCGTGATGACCACTGCGATCAAAATGACCAGTGCCACTGAGCCCAAGGCCCCGATGATGTCGTACCAACGGGTCATGGTGCGACCGCAGCACTTCGCGTCCGACTTCTCATCGTCCGCCTCGCGGCCACGCAGCTTCCGCACGTTGAAGGCCAGGAACTGACGCACCGGGAAGATGTGAAATTGGAAACAAGTCAAGACACTGAACAGCACCGCCACCAGCGAAATCAAGACATGGACCTCCTTGCGAACTGGCATCAGATCCAAAATCAGGGAGTCTTTCTGCCCCTCTGCTACTCCAAAAGCCAAAACACCCAGAACAGAGACTGAGGCATAGAGAAGGAAGCTCATGCCTGTGCTCAAGACAGACACCTTGGTCATTCCCTTTGTACTTGGCATCGGCGTCAGCTCCCCGGTGAGCTGGGGCACATTGAACTGGTTGTTGTAGGCAAAGACCAGGTTGTTGATTGAGTTCATGTAGGTAAAAACGGTGGCTACACCTGGACCAAAGAGGAAGTTCTCCGGTGAGACACTTTCATCCATGCCATTGTCACCCAGGTACCAGCCCACAGTAATGACCAGCAGAATCAGGGCAGCCACACTCACAGCAGCCAAATGTCGCATGAAACCCACATGACGCGCGAGTGCCAATGGACAGCACACGCAGACGCCCGTCAGCACCACGAAGATATTGCGCGCCTGGTCGTCAGCTTGGAAGATCACCACGAAGACCTGGCCACAAACGATGAGGTACCCAGCAGCGGAGCCAAGACAAACACAGGCATTGATGAAGCCCGTGAAGAGCGACATGGCCGGGTGGAACAGCTCTTCACAAACATCCTCAAAGCTCCAACGTTGAGTCTCGATTGAAGCGATGGAGATCATCCGGATGGAGCAAATCGTAAGAAAGCCACCGAGTAGGAGACAAATGAGTTGATACACAGCTCCAACTTCTGCAGCATGAGCCGACACAGAGAGCACCCCAGCGCCAATGGCAGCTTTGCTCAGGCAAATGGCAGTTGGAAAGATACCACCACGGCGGAAGATGCTGGAAGCGCTGCCAGCCACGTCGACTTCAGAAGCGTTCAACTCCTTCAATGTTTTGTCACTCGTGGTATCACAGCTGGCTGTGGACCTGTCATTGGACAGGGTGGCAGCAGTCTCAGCGATCTCAAGGTCAATGGAGTTGGTCTTGGCCTCCATAGCTTGAGGTGTTGGGATTCCAAGTGCAACAAAGCTGGAACAAAAATAGCTACGGCCACGCATCACGTAGAGCCTCTGCAAAACACCAATATCTGTGCATGGTGGGCACCCCTAGGACATGGATCATCTCCAGAAATCTGTCAGCGTTCGTTTCTTGAATGCTTCAATCGCATTCGGGCGCCAAAATCCACCTTTTTTCCGCACAAACGATGACTGCAGCATCCTGAGACCTGCCACACACTGCACTTCTGAAATGAAACATGGATTAACACACCGCATTGCCATTAGGCATGGATAAGATAAGGTTGGACATGGTACGAACATTGGCATCATGTCTACCCTGGGCTGGTGCACCGCACCTAGCCAGGCCAGGCAGAGGAGGAGAGCCGTGAGCATCAAAAGGCTCAAGAACAGCACCTTTTCCTTAGCATCAAATGCATCAAGCGCATCAAACATCACTGGGTGGAAGTGCGATCAGTTTCTTGCCCAACCTCGGTCACTTCCACCTTTTGCCCAGCTAGACTTCCCTTTGCCTTTCCAACCGCACCTTGCCAACGTTGCCTTATCTTCGAACCATTTTGAACCATGTTGGAACCACGGTTACCATGTTGGAACCATGTTGAACCATGTTGGAATCATTTCGAAAGGTTTGAAACATGTTGAAACATTTTGAAAAAAATGAAAAAATTATGAAAATTTTGAAACTTCAAAAACGTGAAAGGCTTGGACTCCAAGACTCGGCCGCTCGTTCAGCACTGGGCTCCAAGTCCAGGCCAGCCCTCTGGGCAGCATCACGTAGGTCACAGCGAGGCAGCAGCACGCGCCCTGGCCTTGGCCACGGTCCATGTCAACCAGTGATGCCTCCCTGTCTCCAAAAGCCGTGTCCTTTCAGAAAGTTCAAATAGAATCTCTATGAATATCTATGAATATCTTGCACACCGTTTTGGGCGGAATTCAGAACTTCTGGCGGCCCACTAATGGCCACAGAAAAGCATGACCTGATCAGATATATTGAGGCATCATCATTAAGGATCATTAAGGTATGATCCTCCACGGCTCCCAGTTGGTACCGTGGGACGGAAGTTCGCATCCTTCCAGGACCGCGCGGCGCCAGAAGCGAGCAAAGAGGGAACCCAAAGTCCCCTCGGCGCAAATCTTGGGACTTTGCTTCGACATCTCCCAAATCTCCCAACGATATTCACATGGACATGGCTGACATGGCATCACCATCGGTAGCTTTGAACTCAGGGCCCCACATACACTGCAACAGTTGATTCAGGGTCCTGGCTTGCCATCAGGCCTCATTCAGTCTTTAGTCACAGGTACTGAAATGCACAGAACCACAGCGAACATCAGAACCACAAACCTGTCAATTTGTCCAGGAGTTCCCTCATCCATTCGGATCCAGTTTGTGGATTTTCCGCCAGGTGCCCCAGTCCATTGCAGCCAAAGAACGAAGCTCTGCAGCTGCGCGGGATAAGTTGGCACCATGACCAGGCCAGGAATCAGCCTGGCCCCAACACAACTTGAGCATCCAGCTGCATCCAATCTTTGGCCTTCCAACATCCACATGGTTGTATAATATATATATATATATATACAATGGAACATTGGATGTATCTGATATATAAAAAATATCTCCCTTTGCTCAGCCTTTGGAAATACCATCTGTCCTGGTATTTGGTGGGATACCAACCTGCAACGCGGCACATCGAAGTCGCCCTGCTGCGCTGTTCATCTTGGCCGCAGCGCAACTCCAGGCCATGGCCGTCTCCAACTCCCCAAGCCTGGACAGTGACTATGGATGCAAATCATCTGACTTCTCAGACTAGCATCATCTAACTTTCTGAATGCATTCATCCAAGCATTTATAGATCTAAGGACTTGTGGACATGAATCAAGGAATGGTTCTGGAAAAATGTCAAAACCAGAAGCTTCACAGGTTTGAGTCAGCAATTGTAAAGGCTTTTTGTGAAGCGTCGGCAAACGATATTCACTTGCCAGGTTTGCCATTCAAGATGTCGGCCAGTTGCAGCCGCTGCTGTTGCTGCTTTCTTGCTTGCCTCACACAACATACAGTAGCAAGATTGACAAGGTTGTTGAAACAAGCGCCAGTCGTAGAGAAACGTCCTTCCCCTGAGCGGAAAGTTGCTGAAAGGAGTCCCTTCATTTTGCTGGGGTACTTTTCAACTTCAGGAAAAACAGGAGACTCTAAAATTCGAAAGTAAAGTTTCAATGATATTAAATCTGTCAGCACAAGTTGTCTGTTCTGTTCGACCTGAAAAATAATCACCGTGTACCTGTGTCAGAACTCTGTGACATGTATAACTGTATAAGTACGTAAAAATAAAGTAGGCAAAGCTAGAAGAAAAACATCCAAAAATGTTCCACTGTCAGTGGTTTCCATCAACCTGACTTGGGGATACTTGGGGTTCATTGTCCAGTGCCCGTCTGCTCCAACGGAGCCGCACCTCCAGCAACGCACTGCCGTGGGGAAGTTCCAGTTCCACCTGAGATGCGCATGGCCGTTGACAATATTGTTGAAAGATCCCAGGGAGTGGATGATATTGGATAATGCTGAGTTGAGGTTGTAGGATGGTGGATACAAAAGTGACGGTGAATTGTCCAAAACCTTTGCTTCAACGGCCAGCAACAAGGTCCCACACCTTCCCCACCGTTGACGGATGCTCCGCTGCTCGCGCCCAGAACAGGGCCGCACAACGACGGGCTTGGGGGCCACCTCTGCTGTGCGCCTCTGGAAACACAGGTTGATTACGGTTGATCCAATAGTCCCATTGGATCACACCAATTTGGTCCTTGAAAACATGGAGACCATCCTGGACCATCCTGAAAATATGTAGCAATCGAATGGACATGGCATGAGATGACGACAGCACCAACTGCATTATGGACCTGTGGAGAGCACTCAGCTAGGGCAGAAGCTGCTGGCCTCCGCAGGTGGCCAACATCATCCTTGTCACATGCTGTGGATGCAAACTGATCTTGATAAAAGGCCTCTGGCGCCTGCATTGCGGCCGTTTCAGCCTGAAGATTTGCGCCGAGGGGTCACTTGCAGGCGCCATGGTGTCGCAATCCTCAGACAGTTGACCTTAGGTGGCATCCAGTCTATGCAGGGGTCTTCAGATTGAATCGTTTTGTGTTCACTATCTGTTTCAACAGGCTGTCTTTGACCCACTCTGGCTCGGGTCCCTCCACGAACTTAACTATCTTGAATCTTAACTGTCCCAATGTTGTTTCAGTTTTTTGAACCATCCGTCTACATGCTCATTCATCATCATCTACCCTGACTCACTTACTTTCAATTATACAATCAAAACATATCAAAACATAACAGTATCAAAACTATCAAAACAATATGTTTCATCAAAACAAAGTTATTTTCGCCAGGCTGCAGTATCCTGTGGCATATGTGGTGGCAAAGACACACTTCGCATCTGCGCCTCAAGCTGCAAAACACGAATGCAAACAGCTTCAATCTGTTTTTCAATCTGTGTTCTCTATTTTTCTCTTTTTTCTCCCACTTCACACTGTTCACATCTGTTCACGTTAATTCCCTTTACTTCGAGGCACTACAGCGCAGCATGCACTCCGAGGGGAGGAAGCCGGGCTCGTTGAAGCGAAAGGCACTGCAATTCCCGGAAGAACAGCAGAAGCGGCCTGCGAAATTTGCTAAGCGCTTCGCATGGCGGCATTTAAGGGTACACCTGCCGGCCACAGATTCTGAAACAATCACCCAGCTATCCCCTGATTACCATCCTAGTTGGCGTTCCGAGAGAGGCCAGCTTGGGTGGACTGGTATCAGAAGCATCAATACCGACAACTCAGAAGCTCATCCATTGAAAAATCGTCCACGGCCCTTTCTCATCCAGTTCGGATCCTGTTGCCACCAATTCTGCTGTCGCATCATCGCTTGCATTGCAGGTGGCCAGCGAGTAGTCTCCATCCTGTCCATTTTGTCTGCATGCAATCATCTTAGAGTAGTGCAAGTCTGGTTTCAGCACAATCACAAATAGTCAAGAACTGGAAAGACAGGTCATGAAAGTCACAAGGCACCACTAAGTCACTAAATAGGTTCCGCATCAGCTTTGGGTATTAGTTAGTGGCAGCTAGTGTGTGAAAGACATGGTTTTTCTTTTCTCTGTTGATCTTGCACGGGTGTCTTTCCTAGTCGCTTGTACATGCAATCTTCAGCTTTGCAAGAAAACCTTCGCCAATAAGGGCCTTCGCCAATAAGGGCCACACACCTACACTGACCCTTCACTTCCTGAATTCGTCTGCCCGGAACGCATGTCCTGCACTGGCGATCCGAAGTCCAACGGGTCCAGCGTACCTGCCAGCATTTGCAACACTGCAGGGTATGCCCTTGTGTCACACTTGCTTCGAGTACCTGTCGCGATCCTCTTGGCTTGAGATTGCAGCTTCGAACTGTCCGTTATTGGTACCATGTTCTATCCAAAGGGGCTGGTCTCATTCCAAACACAATCTTTCTAGATCCAACCAGATTGCTCGGCATATTTTTCAATGATATTCCATGACACAAATTCAGTTTGTCCAGTTTATCTTTCCATTCCACCTATCTGCTATTGCACCTGTCTGCTGCTCCCATATCCGCGCTGCATTGCGATGTGCTTTCGTCACCTCAAAGCGTGGGGGACGTGTTCTGTCTCTCAAATGTATGGCGCTGCCCCAGTCAAGGTTTATGTAGACACAAAGATTTATGTAGACTCACGACTGTTTCTATTTCTCTTCATAGGCGCATGTACATCCACACATGGTTATACGGTCTAATATTATATATATATATACACGATCCGGTCTTTCCCGCAATTGTTGGCCGTTCTCAGTTGAAGAACTTGCACTCCGGCATCAGGTGTTTGCTGCCAAGTCCTTAAGTGCAGCTGAGGCACACCAGCCTCGGAGAGTAGTGAGAAAATAGTAAGCGCTGCCGTGGCGTTGCCCAGCTCCCAACTCCTGAAACCAAGTGAATTCCATCTTTCTCGTCCTCTGATCCAACCTGCTTCCGCTGAACTCCGGCTGAACCCGACACCTCATCGCCAGGGCAAACAGCAAGCGCACGGTTGGATCCATGTCTCTTGCCTTGGTTCAGTGGCGCTTTTACATTCTCAAATGCGGCTGCAACCAACATGCCCTTCATTTTGGAGAATCATACCATCATCTCAGCTTTCATCCTCATTCCCTTCCACATATCTCCGTCAACCCACTCTACCCCTAGTCCCATTGTCCAGCACGCCCGGCTCTTGAAATCAACCCAGATGCCACTTCAACAAATTCCTGCCGCGCTTCCAGGCACAGAGCATCTGTTGGCTCTGTACCATTCAAGGACTGGATAAGCAGCACTCCTCAGCAACATGCACTCACAAGATACCCCGTGATGAAAGGTACACAGACCCCTCGGCAAACCGGAATTGTCCATGTTCTTTTCTAAAGTCCTAAAGTCTTGTAGCCCGTAGGTGTTTGATTTTGTTACTGTCCCACTTTTTCCCCATGGAAAGCTTTTCTACCTCCACCCCGGTGCCCAAGGCTCCAATGTTGTAGCGCGTCGGCAGCTGCCCAGCCATCGCAGCCTGCCGGTAGTACCGCAAGGCATCGTCCGGCGCTGCATCAGCACGCGCGAAGCGTTCCGCCAAGAGGTTCGCGGCCATGGGATCCCCCAGGTTCGCAGCTTGCTGGAGCCTTGGGGAAAGGCTTGGTGTCTTCCAGGACCAAGCAGCGAAAGATAGCGAAAGCATAAAGCAGAGCTACAGTGAATTGAACACATCAACACTCAACACTCAACATCTCACCCAAGTGGCAGTTGCTTCTCCTTGGCTGAATCTGACGGAAGAAAACCGTGACGATGCATAAAGTACTCCGCCAAAAAGCACCTAAGTGACGGCCAAGCTGGCCAACTGCAGCAGTTCGGAAATGTTCGGATTATTTTGCTCTACCAGGTGGCAAATGCTCACAGCTAGCTTTCGAGAAATCTGCAAGGTCAAGCAACTTAATGCAATTTCACCAGCTCTTGCAAAAGAAACCAGTTCAGCGGTGGGCCAAGCCGCTGCTTTTCCAATCGTTAGAGCTGACTGAATGATCAGAATGACCAGCGGCACACGTGTCTTAGCATGGCAGGGTTTTTAACCTCAACCATAGGAAGCCCACTGTTCCTGTAGTGTGCGCCGGGAAACGCTGGAGCTTCACCTTGTTGCACCACTTGCCGCAAGTATGGCTCCGCCTCACCTACAACGTCTGACAGTTGCATGAAATGGACGGGACAAAGAAGGTCCCAGCCATGCCAAGCGTTAGTCAACAACAGCATCAAACAAATTTGACAGGGGCAATTGCTTCAGTTGTTTCCTTTCGAAAAAAACAAATGCCGTGTGACTCTCATTCTCTTCCAGCTTCAGCAAGGCATAGGCATAGGCTGCACCCCAGTGTCCAGCATCTGCTGCTTCTTGGAACAGTTCCTGCGCCTGTACCACTGGAGCGCCAACTCAAGTGGGAAAAGAATCCGTTTCAAAAAAAATGAAGGAAAATGATCTGTATGGATCTACAGATCTACAGTATATGGATCTGTCATATTTGAGGGAAATCTGAGTTGACTCCGTCGCGACATCCGTGACTCAATGACCATCATCTGCCATCAACTGGTCACAGGAAGGCCTGCGCAGTGTCCGGCGCCAAATCGCCAGGCCGCGAGCCTCTGCGGTGAGATTGGAATTTCCCAGAGCCAAAAGAGGTCCCTGCTGGGGATAATCATCTCATTATCATCTCTGGCTCCTTGGCTTTCCCAAGACCAATCACCAAGTGCAATAGCTCAGGCGGCAACTTCGAAACGACCACCAGATCCCGAAAGCTGCCAAGAGCCTGGGGCCGAGATTGCCGGAGGCAGAGGAGATCCTTTCCCGACAGCCTTATGGAGAAAAAAAACTATTGTTCCCATTAGGCCTGTGGTTCCCGATGATGCTTGCAAGAGACATCAGCACACGCAAGCAGCCACCAATGCGCGGCCTCACATTGGGAGCACCAGCCTCGCAGCACCGAACACAACATCAGTCCCAAGTACGACAAGCGCAAAGATAGGCTACCCACGCTGTGACATTTCCTGCCTGCACCTCCCGGTTGCACAACTTTGGCAACTTCCAAGCAGCCAAGAGAAGCAAAGGAACCACCTTGGAGGTCAGATACAGAAGTTATCTGAAATCTGACTTCAGCAAGGAAAATAATATGCTTGAATCATAGTGAAGTGTCTCATCCGGACCCTTAGAG
>CAMXCT020000242.1:61599-119099 GCA_947184155.2 Cladocopium goreaui | reverse complement strand
AGAAAGTGATATTATGGACAACTGCATCTCAAAACTGGGAAGTCCAAATGAAAACAAACAAAGAGGATATAATCTGACTCTCCTGCCCTTTCTTCACCCAACTGTGGGTTGGCATACAACAACACTTCAATGCCACCACGCCTAGGCCCGTGACAATCAGAGTTTTCATGGTTTCCCAGCTTTGCGAGCCGCACTAATGTGCGAGTCTAACATGACCGGCTTTAAACTCTGCCGCACTAACTAAATTACCTCGGTCACAGAGATCCGAAGCTAACTGGAAGAAGTCTTCCGAGCCTTCGCTCAGAATTGTACGATTGCCGACAATCACCAACCCACTCTTCCTTGGCACTTTGCTGGAGTGATTTTGTAAGAGAACATCCATCAAAAAAAGCTAGCTGAGAGCTCACGCAGTAAACAAAAAAACTGCTGCTGCATCTTGCCATTCCTATTGGATAGTTGTCCGATTTCCACTCCAAGTTACGCTCTCGTCAAAGCAACATTCAGCAAGTCTGCCTTCATCAAGAGCAATGAACTTGATTGGAGTATAGTACACAATTGAGTCAGCCATCCACAAAGTGAAACAAGACTGATTTGCGTCCACATCAGCGCCCACTTTCGCAAGCACCCAGCCTTGCCCACAATTCCAATGTGTGACTCAAACGTCTGTCGCAGGGCGGGATTGGTGGCTGTGACTGCAACCTCGCATCGGGATGTGACAGATTGACGTGTTTTGAAGATAACTGCAAAGGAGCCGTGAATGGCCCCTATTTGTTCGAGTGACGCGGATCTCACTCTCTGAGCCCTGCATCGAAAGGTTTTGGAGGGCCCAACCTGACCACACAGATCTGAACTTACGGAAGCCATTCTCCCTTTCTTCACAGAAATGCTCTTGGAAGCTCTGCTTGTTGCAATGCCGCTGCAAACAACAACAACAACAACAACAACAACAACAACAACAACAACAACAACAACAACAACAACAACAACAACAACAAACAACCATAACAACCATAACAACAACCATAACAACGATAACAACCATGACAACCATAACAACCATAACAACCATAACAACCATAACAACCATAACAACCATAACAACCACAACCAGCAGCACGACGACATGAAGAAGACAAAACGAAGCAGAAAGCAAAAGGCTAGCACCAGAGGCCGTCAAATGATGTCAAATGCCACTGGTCTTGCGGTCGTCATGAACAAAGGCCCGCGTGCCTTCCACCACGCTCCGAACGAAGCTAAGCAAAACGAAGTGCCTCTCAGAGCCTTGCTTTGGAGAAACTTGGGTTTTAGTCAAGCTTTTGAGTCAAACATGTCTTTTTCGCTGCAAGCGCAGCTTCAAGTGACACGTAATCCTCTGCTCAGTCGCATCTTGTAGGCCGAGTTGCTTTCATCGCGTTTCCAAGCCATGGCGTCCAATGGTTGAAGCGTCTGATGGCTATGGTGGAGGGACATCCAGGCTCCAGGCATCAGAAAGGACAGAAATGACAAGACTGACAAACAAAAAAAAGCATCCATTCCAGCAAGTTGAGCATGCTCTCCGGAAGTGGAATTTTGATGGGCGGGTTACCTCTCAAAAGTAGATCTTGAATGTAATAGTAGGCTGGATTTCACAATGCCCTTCAACGGAAACTGAATAAAGAGAGACCTTGTCTTGACCCTTCCTTTGGATTTGCTTGAATGGCGAGGCAAGCTTGCAGTACTGATGCATCAATGCATCAGCCAAACATCTGCTCTGGACACACCTTTTCCGTCCTCAGATGGCTCACTGTACATCTCTTGTTCTATTAACGATGACGCTGGCTTTGGTGGTTGCTCCACAGAACAACTGGATATGCAATTTGCATATATTTTGATTCTGCCATTCCATCGAGCAGACCAAGCCAAGGATCTTCTCATTCCAAAGATCCCCCATGGCTCTGAAAAAACGACGCCTTCAGGTGTCATGATTAAATATTAGGACCTACGGGAATGAGCTAGGACTTGGCTTCAGAGTACATGTCATGAGAGTATCTGCTGTAGCTGGCATGGCTCCAAGCTGTTGAATGTCGAGGTCAAGGAATCTGCCAAGCCATAGCGAGCACGCAAAGTGCAAGCGTTGACGACCAAAAGGAAGACGCTGCGATGTCCCGGCTGCAGCTCAAGAAGAGTATGTCTGCAAAACAGAAATGATTGCCTGCTCTCACTGGACCACTCCGCAGAGCACTTAATGAGGGGCTTGATGCTTATATGGTCTTTTTTTACCAACTATATATATATATATATATATCATTTTGCTAAGAAAATGCATGCGTGTTTGATCTTGCCTTTCACGATCATAAGTCGTGCTGATGGGTTCGCCAGCACAAAGATGGTAGTCTAAAAACGGCTGGCACGAAACTGTGCCGCACCAACTAAGTTGCCTCGATCATCGAGGTCAGAAGCTAACTGGAAGAAGTCTTCTGAGCCTTCACTAAGAACGGTCCGATTGCCAACTATCACCAGCCCGCTCTTCCTAGGGACCAGTACCAGGTAAGGAAAATGCCGATCAGGGTGAGGAAGCAGGACTTTCACCCAAGACAAAGCTGTTGCGACTACCTAAGGTTCCTCTTCTGTTCATTCCAAGTTGCGCTCTTGTCAAAGCAACATTGAGCAAGGTTGCCTCTGTCAAGAGAGAGATCGAGAGACAGGGAGTACAGGGCATTGCGCAACTATGGCACTATTCAACCAGCCGCAGTGCGAAAATGTTGTCATGTGTGCCGCTACAGTTGCAGTTTACCTTGAACCAGACACCCTACCTGCCCTACCTTGGCTGCAATTCCAATGTGCGACTCAAACGTCTGTCGTAGAGCGGGATTGTTGGCTGTGACCGCAACCTTGCCGATGCAAAAACTGAACCCCTTTGCACTGAACCAACTTCAGCCTTTGCCAAGAATCAGTACAGCAACACAAGAGAATACACCGCTGTCAAAGACCGCCATTGATACAAGCAGCGCGAATTTCAGTCTCTGAGCCCTGCATTGCAAGATTTTGGAGGGCCCAACCTGGCCACTCACAGATCTCAAGGTGACAAAAAGTATCAAGTTCAAGGACAAACATCTTGCTTGTTCCAAGTCTTCCATGACACTAGCTCACTAGCTGCTAGCTGGAAAAAGGCCACAACGATGCAGTTTCTGTCTTGCATTTTTGAAGCTGTAGCATGTTCTCAATGCCCTTGGGCCTTCAGCCACGCTTCGAACGAAGCTGAGCAAAACGAAGTGCCGCTCAGAGCCTTGCCTTAGAGAAATTGCGTGAAAATATTCAAACTCAGTAGGTTGCAGAATTAGAATCCAAGATGCAGCTAGTTTTTTGAGATGATTCAGTAACCATCAGTAACCCTCCCTCCATATCGAGTTGCATGCTAAAGACCGTGCCCACTGCAGTTGCGGAAGCATTTTTCCCCAAGGTGCCAGGGAGATTATTCAATTTCCTTAGCAGCGCATCCTAGAAGGCCACTGGAGCCCTTTAAGTATCTTTAAGTGAAGCACAGACCATAGAAAAGTGTGCCAAGCAATAGGATAGGAATCAGCTTGTAAATATATAATTCGGCTTTCCTTCCCAATGTCCTGATGAGGACCAAAAATGGAATACAAGAATGGGATAAGGGCAAGCTTCCTTTCAATGTACTGCTGCTGGGCTTTGTAGGGTGTAATGATGGCCACGTCCCTAGCTGTGCAACAGCGCTCCGCTAGCAAGCGCTTGTATGCCTTTCAAGCGAGGCAGTGTATTCTGCAACTGCATTCAGACAATGACAGAGCTATCAATGCAGAGAGAAACACTATGAAAACCTTGAGCTCCCAAACTGCATCATTTGTTCAGCAGCCCAGGTACTTCCACAATGATATCTGCTTCACCCGGGTTCTCCAACGATGTATTGTTTTCCAAGACCGTCTCATTGAGGCTTCCTTGAATGTTTCGGTTGCCAGTGCAACTCCCACCCCAGGCAGCACAAGCGGGAAGTCCAGCTGGGTGAAATTGTCACAAAGAAAAAGGAACCACATTGCCAAATGCGAAAGCAAGCGACTAGAACTCCCCACCTGGATGACTCTGCCAAGTTGGTGTGGGCTGTCACAATCAATCCATACAACGCGCTGGTTTGGCCGTGGAAATACTGATTTGGCAGCGTCCAGCAAGATCAGATTCTCCACATTCTCCAGCCGATCGTTGTAGAAGTGTTTTGACGGGAAGTGAGAGATGGAAGTGTGCATTCGGTACCTCATTGAGTGGCGGAAGGTTGACCAAGGTCTCTTGCGTGGGGGGATCATTCTGAAGCAGTGAAGCAGGCAACCAAATTTTGTTGGAAAGCCTTTCGCAAGGACAAATTCTAAGTCCAAAGTCCAGACTCAACCATTGCCTTCGAAACCTGACCTCCTTTAAATATGTAAATGGCCACTGTTTACATTCAAGTCTGGGAGAAACACGCCTGATCCATTGGTCCCACAGTCCCACTCTGAACTTTATCTTGTTGCCAGTAGAAACATGTGAAGCAATGAACAAGGCAGACTCACCAGTTGAAGACGACTGAGAGCCCCAGTGCAGATCATCAGTTAATCTAATACTATGCCAGTCAAACATGAGTCTGGACAAAGCCAAGCAAGCATTTTGCAATTGAATCACACTAAACAAGCTTGGTGTTCTTCCCAACAGCAACTGAGTCTCAATCGACAATTTTAACATTTTGAGGCCTCTGGGAAACAAAATCGGCAGCCTTGTCTGGAACCTCAGACGGATTCTCCAAAAATGCTTCTGCAATTTCTCCACGACCACCCTTCCGAGCCCCAAGGATTGTGCCAATAGCCGCCGAAGTGCTGTTTTTGCAGCATTGTGCTGGGCAATCGCTGGCGGTGTTGTTCCTTTCTCTCCGCAAGTCTCTCTAGAATTGGCCTCAAGATTCAAACCACTGCATTTCCACTCATGCAGCGCAAGAAGGAAGAGCAACCTATGTACAGTGCAATGATACTTCCCCGTACATCTGAGCAAATGTTGGCCGGAATAGTTCATTCGGAGTTGCAGATTCCGCAGAGTGATTAACGTTTATATGGGTGCCATATGGGCGGTTAGTGCCAGCCAATTTGTCACGTGTTCTTGAGCGGGAAAAAAAGGAGGCAGCTGGTTCTTGAAAACAAACCCTTGAATGTTCAAGCCACAGAAGGCAAAGCAAACAAGGGACAGCAAAGCCTAATGGATTCAGCCTTTCTCCTACCAGACAATGGAAACCCAGTTGTGTAGATACTGTATGCACTGACGAAACTCAGCATCGGCCTCTCCAACATGGACAGGTACGCCCTGCAGAGGTTGTGCTCGGTCACCACAGGACCAAGCTGCTTGTGGTCGCCCACCAAGATAGCTCGATCCTGTGCACCTTGAGCAGGGAATGCCGATGGCATCATGTCTCCCTTCATACCCTTCCAGCAATCTATGGCCTGACACAGATGCATGAACACATGCACAAATAAATATGCAAATCATGCAAACCAATGTCAATGTTGTTCTTAAAATGTATCCATCGTATATAATAACACAAAGAGGTATATGTTTCTTGTGTATATGTGTATATACATGAGTTCTACTGAGTTGTATAATTACAGACGTGCATGTAAGTGAGCCTGGATGGGATTCAATGCAAAAAGCATGCCAGTAGGTACAGACAGACGCAGGGACCCATATGTACACACATAGACTGAGCAGCGGGCAGGCAGACAAACAGACAAACAGACTGACATATTGGCTGACCGAGACATACATCCAGTGACCAACTGACAGACAGACGGACAAACGTAGTTTTCGGGGTGTTGTATCATTGTGGTGAATGAATTGTTTGTGAGGCATGCACGAACACACACAAGCCGTTGCCAAACAAACAACTCAGCAAAGACGGCACCAGCCGGAAACGAACAAAGCCTGACACAGCTATACACAACTTTCCAACCACAGCATGTCCAAGAGTCGCATGACGCATAGCACCACCTCAGGCTCTGTTGCCTGCGCACACTCATCAACGACCACGGATCGGAAGGTCACACTCTGGACACGACCTGGCAAAGCAGGAATGATCAAACTCTACACCCACCGGTTGACCAAACTGACTGGAATACTCAACCCAGTTCTACACCGAACCGCACTCGAGTCGCGATAAATTTGGTGAAAACTTATATTATATAAGCATATATAAGCTCCAATACACTTCAAAAATACGACAGCTAAGAAGACGGCTTTGCAGGTATTTCTTGCCTCGTCGTGTGCCCTTCTTGCCCTTGGTCTGCACATTCTCATCGATCTCTTTGAGTGCACCATGAGACATTGCAGAAGAACAGGTTGTGATCCTTGATGACAAGAACCACATGTAGTGGAAAAATGCAGCTTCGAAAGTTTCAAGTGGTTTACATGTTTTCTCCACTACGTCTGGCCAGACCCATTGAGCCCAGTCAGAACTACCTGTTCCTCGCTCGACATAGATTCAATATTGCAGACTGTTCCCAGGGTTCCAAGAAGATCTCAAATGGTAGCCCGAAACTAGGCCCATCCTGAACACATGTGTCGACAAGATTCACAATTCTGCTCTTCTTGAGGATCTTTTGTTCTGCGTCCTCATATGCCTAGCATGTGCATCGCAGTGTAGTCAGAGGCAAGATGCAGCAACTGTGAGGATCGCAAATCAAACCCTTGCTCCAAACAACTCATTGGACATTTATCATTTATTGCCGATGCCGCATGCCTTATTTTCCAAGAAAGGAGGACACCAGCTAAGTACCAATTGTTTTAATTTGTTTTAATGAGTGACTGCTACCATCTCCCCTCAACAGGCTTTCCAGAGTCCATGGCTCACACTCTTCCACAGGGCCTCGTCATACTCAGGTGAACCTTCTTTCTTCTGTCGAACTTCCTGCCGAAGCCGGAGCCCCAAATCTGAATAGCCCGGCATTTCTCTCTCTTCGATAGTTTCAGGAGAAGGCTCGCAATGTCAAACAGTCATTCAGAGGGCTGGTGCGTCCTGGGTTTGCATGACCTTGTTATGCAGCGCGTGTTCTTGCAGGAACTCAGCCACCTGCCAATGCCCCCAGCCAACATAGCATCTTCAGTGTGTATATAAACTGCAGTTTCGGCATCTTTTCTTCGCAAGTACTTCCCAAACGTTACATGTGGCCACGCCTGGTGCTGTGTTCGAATCAAGTTGGAATCCTTGGGCAAAACAGTTCGGTCTCTACTGAGATGCAAAAGATTGGTCAATTTGTGTTATCCAAAGAAAGAAGAGTATGGGAGCCATGAAGATCATGAAGGTTCTAGAATTGCAGAACATCAGAAACATGAGAAACATGATATATCATGATATAGAACAAATGAGAAAACAATGCCTTACCCGAAGGTCCAGCAAGTTTCCAGGCGAAAGCAGCTGGTGATGCATCCGAGTCTCGTGGGGATCCCAACCGTGGCGCAGTTTGCTGCCATACTTGTACTCAATGGTCCGTGCATACACTCGAGTAATGTATTGCTCGGGAATGTTTGTCTCCTTCCCCAGGCCAGGTGAAAGCACTTTGCATATTCCTTCATCTTGCTCATAGTTCAAGCCTTGTTCAAGGCTAACCTGTTACGACTTACTACTTACAGATAGTTGCAGTACAATCCCTCAAGAAACAAGATGCAGCCCACGAACCCGAATGCATTCACGTAGAACACTTTTGTGAAACAAATTATTTGAACAGTCTACAGTTTTTCCCCTGTTACCCTACCAGTGCACTGTAGACTGTGGAATGCGACAGAGGGTGGAGTGCAAAGTGTGAAGTGTGGAGTGTGAAGTGTAAAGTGTGGAGTGTAAAGTGTAAATTGAAAAGTGCGGAGTGAAATGTGTAACATGTATGTGGAGTGTAAAGTGCAAAGTGCGGTGTAAAGCGTCAAGTGTGGAGTGTAAAGTGTAGTGTGTAAAGTGTGCAATGTAAAGTGTGGAGTGTAAAGTGTGGAGTGTAAGGTGTGGTGTGTAAAGTGTAGAGTGTAGAGTGTGGAGTGTGCAGTGAGGAGTTTGTGGAAGCACAGTGTAAAGTGTAAAGCGTGAATGTGGAGGGTAAAGTGTAAAGTGTGGAGTGTCAAGTGTAAAGTGTGGAGTGTAAAGTGTAGAGCGTGGAGTGTAAAGTGTAGTGTGTGGACTGTGGAGTGTAAAGTGTAAAGTGTAAAGTTTAAAGTGCAAAGCGGAGTGTAAAGTGTAAAGTGGGGAGTGTCGTGTGTAGACTGTGGAGTGTAGAGTGTGGAGTGCGGGGCGTAAAGTGTGGAGTGTAAAGTGTGGAGTGCGGAGTGTAAAGCGTAAAGTGTGGAGTGTAAAGTGTAAAGAGGGGTGTGTGTAGAGTGTGGCGTGTAGAGTGTGGAGTGTCAAGTCTCAAGTGTAAAGTGCAGAGTGTGCAGTGTAAAGTGTGGAGTGTATAGTGTAAAGTGAGGAGTGTGGCGTGTAGAGTGTGGAGTGCAGAGTGTAAAGTGTAAAGTGTGGAGTGTGGAGTGTAAAGTGTAAAGTGTAAAGTTTAAAGTGCAAAGCGGAGTGTAAAGTGTAATGTGGGGAGTGTCGTGTGTAGACTGTGGAGTGTAGAGTGTGGAGTGCGGGGCGTAAAGTGTGGAGTGTAAAGTGTGGAGTGTGGAGTGTAAAGCGTAAAGTGTGGAGTGTAAAGTGTAAAGAGGGGTGTGTGTAGAGTGTGGAGTGTAGAGTGTGGAGTGTCAAGTCTCAAGTGTAAAGTGCAGAGTGTGCAGTGTAAAGTGTGGAGTGTATAGTGTAAAGTGAGGAGTGTGGCGTGTAGAGTGTGGAGTGCAGAGTGTAAAGTGTAAAGTGTGGAGTGTGGAGTGTAGAGCGCGCAGTGCGACGTCTGAAGTGCTGCGCCTGCCACGCAAAATGGTGATGGAGGTCTCCAAGGTGCTGAGCCGCGCCTGCCACGAAATCTGCAACTCATCTTCTGAAAAGGACGTAAAAGCATCGCGCATGCCGAACAAAACGACTTTCGACACGTTATCAAACAGGGTGGAATGTCACAAAGTGCCACGCCTGCCGCGCAAAACGACATGACAACCTGCCTGGAAACCTTCGAAAAGGAGAAGTCTTGCAGCTTCCCCCATGTACACGGCGATGCCACAAGAAAACCAGAGAATCGAGACGAGACATGCAGGAGCCTCAAAACGAGCATTTGGTGCGAGACTTCCTCCAATTTTCATACTTTGTAGCTTCAAAATCGGCGTTTTCCTACGAATTTTTTCATGAACCTCAAAATTTGCCACCTCAAAATCGATGTTTCGTGCGAGGCTTCCGTCAATTTTCATCACATCTCGCGGAGGTTGTCACCACTTCACGCAGCCCTGACAATGCGATTCACAAAAAACACGCAACACGACACATCTAAAGTGCTGCACCTGCCAGGCGACATGACCATGGAGGTCTCCAAAGTGCTGCGTCCTGCCACGAAAACTGCAACTCATCTTCTGAAAACGACGTAAAAGTATTGTGCATGCCACACAAAACGACTTTCGACACGTTATCAAACAGGTTGGAATGTCACAAAGTGCCACGCCTGCCACGCGAAACGAGGCTACGCGACGTTTGAAACCTCCAAAAGTGACCCCTTTTGCAGAACTCGCCATAGGCACGGCCATACGGCCCTCACGCAACGTCGAGCGAACACACCCTCAACCCCCAGACCCCCAGAGTGAAACGGGAACCCTTGCCACGCATTTGGGAAAAACAAACGCGAAAAAGGACAGCAGCTAGTGCAATTTTAAAGGGCGAAGTTTGCATCATCAATCGTAGTCATCAATCAAACGAACTTTAATGGCACTTGGACACTAATTCGAAAAGATTCCCAAAGTGTTCAGAAGGCTTGGATGAAATCAGTCTTCCAGAGACCCAACACTTTATATTCTGTCTATATAATGAAAGTAAGTAGGCAAGCAGGCAAGCAGCCTGAGAGGTCTCAGACTATCAGAGGCAAAGAATGCATAAACTCTTAGCAAAGTCATCTGCAAAGTCCCTTGACCTAAGTTGACCTACTACACAAGTCCTATCGTGCTACGATTGAACACTGACATTTTGCCCAGTCAAAAGTGGCCAGGAAATGATGTAAAGCTGCCTGGATCAGCCTCCGAAGGCATTCGTCAGCTGCTTGGTTCGATGGAGTGGTGACAAGGATTCGGCCAAAGGAGTCCTGGAATCAGGGCAGCCGCAATGAGTCTATGTCATTCTATATTACCTACAGAAATCAGTTATCGTGTGTCAATCACGAGTGATAGAATTTGACAAATATTGATTTCTCTCCCGTTGAAAAGTCGATTTCAAACAGGTGCAGCATTGTCAAATTTGAGGTTAGAGGAAATGACCTTGAATAGCTTGGCCTTGCAAAGGAAGTACAACGAAAAGACCGAATAGGATTATCCTGCCATTTCGGTTCTCAGAGCTTGAGACAGCACCAGAATGGGATCCAAACCCAGGTCCTGTGCAGAGCCGGCCGCTTGAGTTCCAGTCCTGCTGTAGTTTCCGAAGGCAGCAAGTTGTACAAAAGCATGGAAGCAACTCCAGAGATGGAGCCTTGTTGACAAAAGCAAACACATCGAATGTTTCTACGTGATCTTGTCTTCCCGTCCTGACTCGTTGTACAGTGGGATCGACCTCTAGGTTTGCGAGTGAAGTGACCAGGTGAACCAGGAATGTTGCCTTGCCTGGAAACACCGGCTGTCAAAACAGCGAAAATGTGGCAGCCAAACTTCGTATTATCAATTTATCTTATATAAGTTGTCTGTAAATTGTCTCTACAAATGGTTCCAATGTATTAGAATGTTGGCTTTGGGGCCCTGCCGCTCATGCTCACAGATCTGTCGCATGTCCCCACCTGTTCCAGGAGGTCCTTGAACCACAGAAAACCTTCGTTGAAGACCTTGTTTCACCGCTTCCATCTGCAGGTCATTCAATGCACTAGCTGGCACCCGAAATTGCCCACGTCCTGTCAGCTTGCAAAACTGGAGTTTAGCCAGTTTAGCCATCCTCTTCCAAATCTTCCAATACAATTGGCACAGCAAGAAGATGCGCAGCATCAAGGCCAACAGTCGATTTCAAAACTGATATGCCGAACCTCCGACCGCAGCTTCAACTTGTTCACGAGTGGCCAGCGGTCTCATGTCTTTTTGCTCTTCCAGCACATTCTGAGGCTGCAGGCTTGTCCTGAGAGCTTCTCAAAGCTGCTGTTTTACTAAAACGCGTTGCTTGCAGAAATGGAAACAGGAAGCTGCCGGAAACACTATTTCCCCAAACTGCCATTAGAGAATTCGTATGAATTTGTGTCAAATCAAGACTCAGGACCATCACAGTTTTGCCAAGTGTCAAGTGTGCTGCCACAGGGCATTCCCTTCCTTGCCGAGTCTTCAACTTCTCAGGCAGTTTATTCATGAGCTTCAAATTCTGCCTGTCCACCACCGGAACTCCCACAATCCTCAGCTTGAGAAAACAGCGATCAGATGATCAGACAACACCCCTCCCACCCGAACCGCCAGTCGTCGCCCAGGGACTGGAGCTGAAATGCTGCCCCTCCACGGGTGCGATTGACCATGTCCAAGAACTGCTGCTGCTCCTCCAGAGGCTGGAACAATCTGTTGAAGAGGCATCTAACAAATCCTAATAATATCTAATATGCATCTTATGTGTGCAGTGTACCTACGGTCTTGTGTGCGAGTGCGCTTGCCGTGAGCAGCCTCTGTTCAACCACCCCATGAACAGCTTTGAAGGTGGAGAACTTGTTTCCGGGCCGCGGGTCATCTCCTGCAGTGCCAGGTAGCTCACTTCTGAGAGCTCCACCTCTAACCAGAACAAAGTTCCTGTGGACAGGTTGGCTGCTCTCCCGAACACGAAGAGGTAAGGAGGTAAGACAATAGGAGTCGGAGGAAGACGAATCAAAATCATCAAATGAAGCCATTCGTGTTGATTTTTCACTGCTCGTTGAGGGCGGGGTAGCACCTTCTGCCTCTTCTCCTGGATGTCGGAAGTCGCAGTGGATCTGTGGACAGTTCCTTCTGTTGCACATAGCTGACTTGTATTTCCTTTTCGCTTCGCAACTGGCAATCTCACCATACAGGAAGGCCTGCCAATTAGTTGTGCTTTGTGTGGGAAAGCATGCCTACGACTTGAACTTAATTGTTGAATGGTCGCGGAGCGACGGAATTTTATGGAAAGTCCATGTCATTCAATCCAGCATGTCTGACTGTGTCTGTGATGCTGCCATTTCACACGGACGGGTCTCATCAAACCTTCTGAACGTTCCCTGACGCGGATGAAAGCTAGCTACTAGCCTGACTTGTATGTGCAGTTCCTCATATCAACATGTGCCCAAGACAGCTCAGGCCTCTCTACCGTCATCTGATGCTCGGAGAATCGCAAGATCTCCTCGCGGGAACCGTGTATGCGGTAGGAAGATATTGAACATATTGATCTAGTCTAGTAACTAAAGCAATTTAAAGCAATTTAAAGCAATTTGAAGCAATTTATCATATCATATCATATCCAGAACTGCTCAAGAAAGGCATATGCGCGGTCCCGAAACCTCCCTGAGCTCACTGGCAGTCCTTTTTCAATCTTATCGTAGGCAGATTCTGGAGGAATCAAGACGCCTCACGTTGAAACTGACCCTTTCTGCAAGTATCTTTTCACAGACAACACAAAAACCAGGACAGAGACGAACCCAGATCGGCTACCTGGCATACAGTAAAAAGATTCAGACATATTCAGCCCAGGCCTACAATTGTTCACATTACACCTGAAGACTGCCTACATGCTACATCGGTAGTTATTCGACCACAGTGTCAGTGCAAGTTTGAGCCCCTCTTCAAGCCGCGGCACACGAAAACTTTTTCTCTTGTTCGAAGGTAAGCCGCACGGGCCGCATCCACCTGAAGTCAGTAGACATGGCATCTCACGTGACTGACAAAGCATTTCTCCAAAACAACAAGCACTGAAGGACCTCTAATTCTGCTCAATGTTCTGCACATATTACCTGTTGATATGGCTGCGATGTCGCGAAGTCCTTATCGCTACTCCAATAGGTTTTCGATGGGCCAGGGCCAGAAAGTGACTTGAGGGTGGGGATTGGGCGTCAGCTCACACAAGCCCGGTCAACTCCAAAAGATTGGCTAGGAGTTTGCCATTGCATACATTCTGTCCTCAAAAACAAGTATATTTGCAGAGGCACAAAAGCATCCCAGCAAAACTGCCCTTGCCGAGCAGCTCAGTGTATGCGGCTGTTTCTGAAGCAGCAGCATGAGTGCGACAACGCCAAATCTCAAACCAGGTTTCGGCATAGACACTCAAGTCCTTCTCCTTAGCAGAGAGAACAAGATCTCCAACGGCAGCGGTAGCTGTAACCAAGCCTTCGTCCAGGGTTACGTCTAGAATGTAGTATTATATCATATGAAATTGAACTCACTATGATTGTGCGGAAATCTCTATGATCGTGCTCGTGAAAAATTTGGGCTTACATACAGATCTAGGCCGCCCAAAATAAACTGTTCAAGTCTGTAGTCCGCATTGAATCCTTCATGTTTAGGTAGAAACACCTGTGATTTTAACTTCTTGGTTGTTGAAGGAACGACCACAATTCAGTGCATGCCAGTTGCCATGAGATGGACGTTCTTGAGGTCGGGGAACGCAGAAAAGACTTCAGGATACATGCGGTGTCCGATGTTCAGTGAAATTTTTCCTGGCACAAACAGTCTATCGAATGTAAAAGGGCATTGTGATTGATGTGGCAAGCAGACAAGCGCGGATTAGTCCGTACAATTCCATCACGAAAGCACACACACCTTGCACATTCCCCTTTGTATTAAGTAAAAAGGGTGGGCGTCACGATTCTATAGAGGTCCGGGGGGGCCTAGAAGTGAGACATCTATGGAATGGAACCCCATCTCTATAGAATGGAGGGCCTGGGCCAACAGATCTTTATAGAATGGAAACCCATCTCTATAGAATGGGACTTCCGAGGGTCTCACAAACAGAGACATGTCCAAAAAAGGGAGGAACCGGTGTTTGGATTGAAAAATACTTAATTTATCTTAATTTCAATGTTGTCCATTTTTTTGGGCTTATAAAATTGATTAAAATGGTACACAGGGAAGTTGTGAAATTATGTGAAAATCATGCGTTTTTGCGGGCTCTGAGAATATCATTCTATAGAGATTTTCGTAATATTCTGGTCGGCCTTGAAAACTTTCAAAGTTCCATTCTATAGGGTTTTTTGGTTTGTTCAACAACTCCGCCAGTGCCTATGGGTCCCATTCTATAGTGATTGGGGTTTGTTCAACAGCGCCCACTGCCCCTTTCTCCCATACCCATGGCAGCCCATTCTATATAATTATAGATGTTCGCAAATTGCTAGGAAGCATGGGCACCCTCAACTGCAGCACTACCGCTTCCGGAGATGTTCCCAGCTGCAGGCCGGAAACCTCTGAAAACAAAATGTTTCGGAAGCTTCCCGTCGCTGCTTTGACGTGCCTCATGCTGCATTCTGACAAGCAAACTGCCAACAGAATCCTGCGCAGTGCCATCTTATAGAGAGCCAACCTTTGCTTCCACCCGTGTAATGCCATTTTATAGAAGGCCAACCTTTGTTTCCACCTGTGTAGTGCCATTTTATGGACAGCCACCTTTCTGTCTCCACACCAAGCCTATAGAATGGCATTCATGACCAAATCACTTCAGGGTGCTTGCATTTTGAAGGCTTTAGCGCCCCACTCACCCCACCTTGACTCTTCCCAACCCATTGTTTGGAAGCATGGGCAGCTTAACTGCAGCACCACCGCTTTTCTGAGGTGCTCCCAGCTGCAGGCCGGAAACCTCTGAAAACAAAATGTTTCGAAGCTTCCCGTCGCTGCTTTGACGTGCCTCATGCTGCATTCTGAAGAGCAAACTGCCAACAGAATCCAGCGCAGTGCCATGGTATAGAGAGCCAACCTTTGCTTCCACCCGTGCAATGCCGTTTTATATAAGGCCAACCTTTGTTTCCACCTGTGCAGTGCCATTTTATGGACAGCCACCTTTCTGTCTGCACACCAAGCCTATAGAATGGCATTCATGACCAAATCGCTTCAGGGTGCTTGGAAGCATGGCCACCCAAACCCCTCCCCATGCTTCATTTTGAAGGCTTTAGCGCCCCACTCACCCCACCTTGACTCTTCCCAACCCATTGTTTGGAAGCATGGGCAGCTTAAACTGCAGCACCACCGCTTTTCTGAGGTGTTCCCAGCTGCAGGCCGGAAACCTCCGAAAACAAAATGTTCCCGAAGCTTCCCGTCGCTGTTTTGACGTGCCTCATGCTGCATTCTGACAAGCAAACTGCCAACAGGATCCTGTGTAATGAAGCACTGAGCTCTATAAGTAATTAAATGGAGTTTCGTTTTTTTGGAAAAACACAGCTGGTGTCTATAGAATGGGAAATGGAAATTCTGAGGTGATCGCTGTTGAGAACCCTGAATCTCTATAGAATGGAAACTCCAGCTTCCCTCAGATGAGGTCAAATAGCGACCAGTACTCCTCTATAGAATACAAGATTCAAACATTGAAAACCCACAAACCCCAGATCTCTATAGAATCGTGGGGCCCAGGGTCACCATTTCCTAGAGGAAATTCCAAGGGGGATCCTTGCACATGTTCTATCATTTTCTCATGTTCTATTTGTTCAGAAGTAAGAGTTCTCACGCCGCGAGTCTGGAAGAAGGTGTTTTGAAAAAAATGAAGAATACGGAGCTCCCAACACAGCAGTACACTGCAATGCTATATATTTCTTGGCACATAACAAGTGCTTTCAAGGGAATGGCATGCGCCAAATTGGCGCATGATATTAACATAGTTCAAAAGACAAGTACATGAGCGTTCAGACCGCACACTAGCTGGGCATGAAAAGAATTCAAAAGATATCAACTCTGGCACCTGAAGATGTGGTGAAGGTGATCTCAGTGATGAACATGGCGTTCGCAGAGGCATGGTGCTTGATGGGCTGTGCAAAGTTTCGGGAAATGGTGCAGCTCACCTCCTGATCAGCATTCAAGAATTCTACTTTTGGAACTCGGAACCCACTGCTCAACACGGACCCGTCCAAAGTTCCACAGTCACACGTCGACATACAACCGCTGCTTCCGAATTGTCAAGCATATTGCCCTTCAAAGGCGAGTCATTTTTTTTGGCTCGAGCTACCTTCCAGCTAAAAATGTGACCCATACTCTACGCCCCCCAGGCGCACCGTACTCCAGGGGCAGACACTCCAGCGACTTGCGGATTGACCACGCCAATGGTCCACATTCCTTCCACCCGGCCACCAGGGTCATAGGTGGCTCTAACAGGAATACACTAGCACCTATCTTTCATTGTGTATCCACTTGTCCGAGCACCGGTACTTTTGCCGATGAAGAATCGTAGGACAGCAGATCCCTCTAGAAATTAATTTCCCCCTCTTGAATTGATTCACCTGACGAGTGATGCAATTGCTGTCCAAGACACACGATCTTGAGCTGTTGCAACTCCGTGTCGAACTCCACTTGACACGTGGCACTTCGGATTGCACTGGTGGGGATGCTCATGCTGAAGTGAGTGCCAGAGCCATGTGGGAAAAGTACCTCCAAGGACGTTGTCTATACGCCACATATTCACATTTCGATCCATGAGGCACACAGGCGCCACAGCACAAACACATATATACTATGAGACAGAGTTTCCATGGAAAGCAAAACAAGTTTTTGCTGAAAAAAAGGGCCGCGCCTCAATCATCGAAGGTCCGACATAGCCCACGACCGCATTTCTCACTTTCTTCGAAGATGGTGCAAGCTCACGCATGTGAGAGATGTGGCGCATGACATAGCCGGCAAATCGATGGGAATCCATTCGAGCATTCGTGCGATCCACTGTTTCTTGCATCTGCTCTATTGTGGGTCGCAGCCAGGAGCAAATGCCGGGAGTCCATCCCTTGAACCATTTCAAGGCTCGTTGGCCCAACAAATCCTTAGCCCGGGGTGGGGACTTGTTTACTATGGAAAATGCATGTCAAACATTGTCAAATCAACTCCGTAGTCCCAACAGAGTCCAAGGCGCAATGTAGCGATTCATTGGTGCTGCCACATGGAAGATGCGAGGACGATGAAAGAGCTGCCCCTCTGTCGTCCCAGTGCTCCACGGAAGTTTTTCCCGGCCAAGGTGGTAAAAGCCACGTGGGAAACCCATCCGAATCTGACGAAGGAAGGCCTTCTGCAAAGCAAAACGCTGGTCAGGTGACAAATGTTCCTGGCCTTAGTGCCGAAAGGATCCGAAGGGTCTGCTTGCTGATTAAAGAACTCCTGACTTGACAGGCAAAGCACTAACACCGAGCGGCTGCTTCACAGAAGTTCCCTAAGGTATAAAATGGTTTGTCAAAAGGCACAAAAAGCATAGACATTGCCACAATGTGTTGCATGCCTTCAGCATGGGCTGTCGAGATTAGCTTGGGTCCCGGACCTAAGATCCTCGTGAGCGCTTCAACCGCTTCACTGGTTTGCACCCCTGTAGGAGCCGCTGATGGATGGTACTGAAGTAGTCGATGCAAAGCCCGGTGGTGCTGAGTGTCGGCTCGACCATAGACAAAGCTGGGCATAAAGTTTACATCTGTGAGTGTGAAGTCTGCATCTGTTTGTGCTGACAGGAAGGATTCCCAAAGGGACTGCCGGTCAAGGACTTGACCAGCATACAGGTTCACCATGAAAGACAAACACTCCACGATTCTTCGAGTCTTGAGAAATCCCGCGACAGGCAGCTGAAGGCCCACCTGGGGTTCCCAATGCTCGAAAGGGAATGACTGACCTTTCTGAAATGCCGCCTCTTCGAACAGATCTGTGATGAGACTGAGCTTCTGGAGAGTTGCTCCCAAACCTGAACCTTCAGCCATTGCTTTCTCGGCTTCGGCAAAGGTGAGCCGCCGGTCACAGCGCACAACAGATTCACAGTAATTGTCCTTAGGTTTTGGCATCAAGATCAATATGATTTTTGCAGAAAGCTTCGCCCTTGCCCTCATGTTTAATGTTAAGTCTGTTAAGTGCTCATTCACCATCTTTTTCGTTGACGTAAACTGGAAAGCAGGTGCTTGTGGAGACAAAGAATCTTCAAAGGCCCACAACCAAGGCTCTGGGGCGGCTTTCCTCTTTGGAATTTGGATCCCGTCGCCATCAAGAGAAAAGCGGAATGTCAAAGCCAACCTAGCGAAGGGCAGTTTCTACTTCAATCAAAACACAAACTATCAAACTTCTTTGGTTCAACGTCACGGGGGAAATGTATAACGCATTCACCGTCGACTGTTGACCACCGATGGCCTATCTTCTCCTTCGGCAAAGTCAATCTTCGAAGTAAACTCCGGCTGCAACAGGGGCAAGTTGCTGCTGACTGGCTGGTCCTGGGCAAAGAACTCTGAGATATGCCAAGAATTTTCTAAGATGCTGGATGTTTGGATATGTTTGGCATGTCCTGCAGTCGACATCTCCTGACATCTCCCACGTCAGCCGTGGCTCCTTGCAATCCAACAGCCAGGCTCCACAGCTCCGTGCCCGTGCCTGAGCTTCCAGATCCTTCCCAGACACCTCACGGCGTTCAACGAGTTCAACGAGTTCAACGAGTTCAACGGAAGTTTTTCGCTGCGAAGTCGGAATGCACGGTAGTTCAACGGAAACCCAATTTGTGCAGCACGAGCCTCTTGAGAAAGGTACTCTGTCACATCGATCACATGCACCTCACAGCGACAATAAAGTCCCCAACTGGTGGACTTGGTGGGCTTGGGGGGAAGTTCAAGCTACAAAAGAATCGCATGTTTGACATTATGATCATGATGCATTAAGTGTTTTGCTTTTCTTCTGGCTGTGCCCATAAGAGTTAAAGGTAGGGCCAGCTGAATAGCTGTCGAAAACAACGTACAGGCGCGAGTAGCAAGACTGCCTTGTCTGTTTTATCCCGTCCGTAAGTTTTTCACAGCGCAACAGGGCGGGATGATCAGAAGACAGTTCACCTGGCTACAATCCTGCAGCTTCCCATGCTCCCAGGCACCCTTATCTCGTTCTCGTTGATCGAAATAGCCATATTTGCAGGCCAAGTTTGATGCTCGATGCAAAGGGTAAACATGCCCCGCAAGTCCTGCATGCACGAGGAGTTTGGTGCAGTAGATATCCCTCATGCAACGGTTACACCTCTCTCATCTGAAGCCTCTAAATATTAATGCTCATGACTTATGACATCTGATGACTACAAAGTGAAGAAACACCTCAGTGTATCTACCAAATGCAACGCAAGCGAAGTCTCCTCCCTCCGGTCGATCTCTGGCAGCTTTGCGATGTCCTAAACAAGAAGCATCTGCAAACAGCACTTCCCCTCTTTTAACTTCTCCATGAAGGTGTGGTGTGAGTGAAATCGTCCATTCCAAAATTGAGAACTATCAAAACACTCTTTCAGAGTAGTTAGTTGAACAGTAGCTTTTCTTCCACCCGTTCAAAAGCCATGCTTATCAATCCTTCTCTTGTCTCTATTAATGACATATGATTGGATTCAAGTGTTCGGTGTCAACGGTTTCAAACTTCCCGTCCTGGAGCCCGGAATCCACAGGAATTGAGCTGTAGATTGAATGGTCTTCCCAGTCACAATAGTTCAGAGATCTCTTGATGGAATACAGCACCGACTCATCACTATCACGGGATCGCATGTTCAATTCCTCCTCATAAATTCCAACTGGATGGCCGATCTTTTTGGGGCCTTTGTCGCTTTTCCAAGATTGAAGCTCAATCACATGAAGATCGTAAAGATTTGGCGCTTCCTTCTGTGGATTCCACGGGACTGCAATCATCGGAAATTTCCCATTGATCGGCCGGAACATCATGCTGGTGGTGCTGCGAACGAGGCGAGAACGCATACAGACCACTTTGTCTTGTCGTGGGCTGCGCTGCTCTTGCGAAAGGACCACATGACCAAAAAAAGTTGTGAGCTGAGCTGTGGCAGCATTCCAAGGGCGGGACATGTCCTGGTCTTGCCCACGTCTCGTGCCATCAGTCGCTACCCTTGCAGCCAAAATCTTCACCCAGCAGCGATCATGATCCCAGGCACGCTTACGGTTCATATTGCCGACGACATGCACACGGCAGCCCAACATCTTCCTCGGAAAAGGGCTTCATCAAAGGATTAAAGTTCTAAACTGATCAGTCTCTGGAAAATGATGAAAAATGTTTCCACGCTTTGGATCTTTTTGGGGATCCCAGTCCAGCAAACTACCGTGCGACTGAAACAAAAAGCTCTGTGCAAAGTCAGTCGTCTTGGGTCCTTCATCCACAACCAGCTGTGCTTTGGATCTCCGACCTCTGAAGTCGGATCCAGAAACAACACGGAACGTCCCAGAGACCAAGCGCCCTTTGAGGTCTCCGATGCAATGGATGTCTCCTTGCGTGTTCCTGTGTCAGAACGTGATGAGTGCTGAAATAAAACATGCCAAGTGCAAAATAGATTTCACACAAACAATAAAATCATATAAAATCCTGCCAAGCCACATTTCAGCAACCACTTCCTGAAGCTTTGCATGCTCCGAAATGACTGTCTCCTCGTCTTCTTCAAACTGGCCATCCCAATAGTCTGGAACATCTTCTTCACTGTCCGAGCGGAAGGATTCGTCGTCGCTTGCTTCATCCACAAATTGGCTCTGAGGAGTGCGGTGTGGTGATGAATTCTCCGATTCAGTTCCGGGTCCACTTGAAGCAGGTGCGTGCGTGGTATGGAAGCTCTCTCCAGTCACCCGCATTTTATCTTCTACCGCCCCACCTGACGCTCCAGAATCCATGCGAGGACTGGATGCCATTGGACTGACAGGCGTCAAGTAATGGCTTGGCGGGTGTAGTGGAGGTGGTGGAGGGTACTTCGGAGCTGCTATCGGGTTCGATGGCATTGGAGCCTGTGGAGGATAGGGAGGAGGCGGAGGAGGATTTACTTCTGTTGCAAACCCTCCAGAGTCAACATCTCTTGGACTTTCAGGACCTTTTGCCAGAGCTTTGGCTGAATTTTTGAGGATTGAAACCAGCTGGGTCTTGGGCTTCTGCGGAGCAGCCTCCGGTTTCTTTGGGACCTGCATCAACTTCTGTGCCCAGGTGAGTTGGGGTACTGGCTCCACAGGCGTAGCTTCAGCAGAACCGTTCGAATTCGTGGAAGCCTTGGATCGAGACACATGATGAGCCAGGATGGATTAGCCACCACCTCAAACAAAAGACAAGACAAAACCCACTTGACTAGGTCCTAGGCCCCGATTCATGCAATGAATAAGGTGCAACACATAAATTCCCAATCGACAAAAGCACTGTATATGGCCAGTGCGTCATTCCGAGAGGCAGAAGATGGTGGCACGCTGACTGCTGGGGAATCAAGTCGGGAGATGGGATCGAGCAAGTCCTTGCAGTCCCCATGAGTGAAAGCTAGGCTGCGCAGAAAGATGACATTGCCATGGTCAATGCCAACCGATCTCACCCACTTCTATGACTGTTGTCTTAGTGTGAAAGCAAAGCTGTTCCTCTTGGAGCAGTGGATCAATTTCCAAGTCAAAATTGGTCATGTTCGGCCGTTTTTGGTGGGTCATTGCATGTGTCCATGTGTTCTCCTGGACTTTCTGATCTTCAAGGCCTTGCACAAGGACTGAGATGTGAAGAAGTCTAAATATCCTTTCAAAACATGCGAATTTGGGGCTTTTGACGGAGGTCCTGTACTTGCTCAAATTCATTGAGTCGGTGGTGTACAGTCAGTATGTGGGGGAAAGCACAAACACAAGATTGGAATCCACGTAAGAATTGATCTTTGCATGGCCTGGCGGGCTTCTTGTTGGTACTGCCTGCACACAAGATTCTGATCTACTGAACCCCAAGCATCTTTGTTCTGAGAATCCTGAGGATGTCAAGGCAGCCGATTCTAATCGTTTGTGTTATTTAAACATGCATGTCGCATTGGCTTGAATCGCAGGGCATCGTAGACTGGAGACAGCACACACACAGGGTCCTTCGCAACCTGCTCCTTTTAACAAGATACAACAAGCACATCTTCAATTGAGAGGATTGGCAGCTCGATATACAGTATCCCTTTCGATTTGACCAACAACTCCCGATTCGATTCCCAAGCAGTCTGCTGAGGCAATGCCATGTCCGCTCGCCCATTCGCATGGCCTGCTGGTGCAATGTGTCATAAGATGGTGGATCACAATCCTTTTTGCATGTATATATATATATATACACTGTATATACCACTTATATACCCATATGTTTGTTGAAGACATGTCAAGGTCAAGCGGGTCGGCGGCTGTTCACAGCTATTCTAGTTTGACTCGCCCAAGCCTGGCGCTTGTCTTCCAGAGTCACCATTTTCCTGCAATAAAGCATCTGCTGCCTTTGTGGGACTCTGCCAATTAGTGATTCAGTGTCTTCGAATTCCATGGAAAACCTGCTGAAAGTTGCACAATTCTCTCCTCTATTGTCTTGACCAGTTCAAGTTGGACTTGGCGAACCGGACAGGCGCTCGAAGAGGACCTGACAGCGGCAAAGGATAACAAAGCACGATTTTGTGTAATTTACTTCTGATCTCATTTGGTGCCTCTCTGCTCCCATGGAACGCAGACTGACCTGCCAGAATTCGAGTCGGCAGTCAGTGAAGAGTGCGTATCAGCACTGATATCAAATTATTTTTTCCTGTTGTTCACTCCATTTCGTCAAAATCGACCACCAGTTCCTTGAGTTCCCACCCCTCGCCTCAGCAGCCTTCTCCTGAAGCAACTGTAATTGTTGGAAATCTGAACAAAATTGAACAAACTACCATTTAGAAGGCTCGAAATGGTCGAAAATGCAGGGGCAACTGAGCCTCCACAAATGGCACAGGCACTGCCTGCCATTGGGCCATGCTTTCGATTCGAAAGCCGAGCCAAAAATAAAATAGTCCGCCCATCCACTCACTCATCCACTCACTCATCGGGTGCAAACATGTGAGTCGTGCATCAACAGAAACAACTTGAGGTGATTGTGCTGATTGCGCCTGTTCTTTCCCACTCTTCTTTGCTCCTGCCTTTGGTTTCTGTCCTCTCTTCTTTTTGGCGCTCTGCTTTGGCGCTGCCTGGGCCAGCTGTCCTTTCCCGCAAGGCTCTAGCGCAACTTTCAAACAGACGGCCTGAAGTGGAGTGAAGCTCACATTCTCCTTGCTTGCTTTTTCTTCAGACCTTGGAAAGCAGTTTGGTCTACCATAGTCACAAGTCATTGAGGCGATTCGCATGATTGGCACTGGGATCAATATGTCGCCAACTGTGATCCGTGCTCCACTGATGTGGTTGCCTCCTCTTGAGCTGGAGAGATGTCGGCCTGTATCCAAAACGATCTGGGACCCAGGACCCCAGGATATTCTGCCAGCATAAGCTCCAAATTGCTAAACAGGCAATCAGTTGTCCACGACTTTCAAGCAAGACCACGTGTAGTTTCACTGCCTATATGTCTGGGAAAGAAAATACTAAAACGAGTTTCATCACAAAACAGCCTCTGAATGGAGCTGCACAGGGCAAGGATTGATTGCGGCATCTGGCGTTTCCTTGTTGGCCTCATTCTGTAAAAATGTTTCCACTGGTCCACTAAGTCGTTTCCATATGTTCATCTATGTCAGCATGAGCAAACAGCCAGCAATAAATTGCGTCACCATGAGAGGAGGGTTGTCTAAGGTTTTGGGCCTCTGCTATAAGCACCGCAGTCGGCGCCATACTCTCGGTAGGTGGAACACCTCATGCTGATGATTGCTGAGATGTCTTTTTGATGCCTTCACACAATCCATTGAGTGCGTGTACCTGGTGTCTCTCTACTGCTCAAGTTTGACCAATACCAAGCACATCATTGGCTTTCACAATTCCCAACTTTGAAACTTGAAGCATCGCGTGATTGAGAGGGAGAGAAACACAGTTGGGTAGTGAAGTGTAGACCAAGTTTTAGGTTCTTCGGGAGCTCAACAGAGAGCTTTGCCAACTGCATCTCCCATCAGACTCCAGCCTTTGTTTAGGGGCACACACCATTCCTGTGATCAATTTCTCAACATGCTTCAATTCCGGCTCATGGATCCAAACCCTCGATCCAGGAGTAACCTAATGCATGGTTGAGACCGCATGTAATGTCTGTCCTGAGCACAACGAAAAAGTGGCCTTAGCGGAAAGGAACACAAAGTGCAGTTGAACACAAAGTGCAGTTGGACGCAAAACACCATGAGAACAGCAGCTGTGATAGCAGGCCCTGGAAGAGACCCATAGATATAGAATCCCACAGAAGTTTATAACGGTTGGAGCCGAGTGCACAACTGTCCAGGGTCTGAGTATCCAACTGCCCCATGTGCCATGCCTCCTTCAGGTCGCCGTGCAGTTTGACACCAATGCCTCGGCTGTAGATTCTGTATGGTCATGCGACCCATGTGTCTCATGTATGCTTCACATGGACTGGGCAGCGCAAGCTGCAGCCAGGATGCCCCATCCCATTTCCTTCGTGGTAGTTTTTTTCTCACGGTATGTTTGACCTCAGATGTTTGCAAATGCCGTGGCAGGTGCGCATCCCACGGCCCTCCATCATCTTTTCAAGCAAAGAGACGGATGTCTTTGTGGTCCTTGTGATAGATCTTGCATGGCACCTGTCAAATCACAAATTGCTTGAGGAGTTCTGAGCTGCAATCTTTTGCGTACAAGTGCATTCCGCATACCGCGGTCTTAATTGCTGCAGCTTCATCAAATCACATCATAGACATAACCCAAGCACCTTTTTTCAAAAACAAGGGGCCAACAAATCTCTGCACACAAGGCTTCTCCTGCACAAACACACAGTAAGTATCAGCTCAGCTCTGGGTCCAAGGACCACCAGGGTGGATGTTGCTGTCGGGCACAGCCATCTCTCCGTTGACGATCTCCTGCCATGCAGCCACTGGCCAAGAGAAGCCACTGGCCATGCAGGTCAAGGCCAAAGGAACATCGATGTTCAACTCCTTGGTCTCATCGTTGGTGCGGATCAGGTAGGAGCGGCCAGCCCAACCAATCCAGCCTGCAATGTACAGGAAGATGGTGGCGGGCCACATCACACTGGCGCGCACGTTCCATTCACCCGTGGCCACCACACGAGGATTGCCATCCTTGATGCCGCACAGCCTGTCTCCATAGGCCTCCTCACGGGCTTTGATCATGGCAACCTTCTTGTTGAAGCGAGCATACACTGCGGAACCCTTGGCATACCTGGCCTGCTGCTTGGTGGTCTTGTACAACTCATCCTTGAACTTCTTGTGGTAGTACTTGTTGTTCTTGCAAGGCTCCAGAATGGGGGAGGCCTTGATAGTCCAGTGCTCTGGGGTGTTCTCCAAGTCAATGTCAACTCCACCAAACATGTCCAAAGGCTTGGCGCTCACAGGGGCGCTGGAAGACACAGCCATCACAAGGCCGGCCAAGAGTCCTGCTGCAGTCCACTTCATAAAGGATCCAGCAGCAGATTGCTCGGTTGCTGCCTCATCGGACTTCGAAGACTCCACAATTCCATTTGGCAGTGCCCTAGTTGCGAGCTCTACGTTGCGTGTCTCGCTGCTGGCATGGCTCCCTGCAGGGGTACCAACGAAGGCCAAGCTGGCTGCCAGCAAGCTGACACCGGCCACACACAGCAGAGTTCCCGGGCGTGCCATGGTAGCAACAAGTCCACCAATCTGTGAGCCCAGATCCAGCGAGGCAAGTTTCCTCCACCCTCAACTTTTACAGCATGGGAGTGCTCATTAAAGTGGACATCAACAAACAGATGGAGCAAAAGTACTTATTGTATTTTTGCGGGTGCAGAGCTGATTATCTCTGTCACGAAGTGTTTGCAACAGAATGCTTGAACGAGACACTACCAGCTAGCAAGGACATCTCTGCGTTATTCATAGAAAAACTGATTGCCAAATATGATCCACTTTATCAAATACACATTGATGATCTCAGAGTCTCATAAACAAACAGAACACAAAAAAAAACATGCCACCATTTAAAAGGCTCCAGGCCTGCCAAACAATCTGTTTACTTCCGCACAACATCACGAGGATCACATGTCAAAAAGTCTACTCTCAGGACTGGGTCCAAGGACCACCGGGGTGGATGTTGCTGTCGGGCACAGCCATCTCTCCGTTGACGATCTCCTGCCATGCAGCCACTGGCCAAGAGAAGCCACTGGCCATGCAGGTCAAGGCCAAAGGAACATCGATGTTCAACTCCTTGGTCTCATCGTTGGTGCGGATCAGGTAGGAGCGGCCAGCCCAACCAATCCAGCCTGCAATGTACAGGAAGATGGTGGCGGGCCACATCACACTGGCGCGCACGTTCCATTCACCCGTGGCCACCACACGAGGATTGCCATCCTTGATGCCGCACAGCCTGTCTCCATAGGCCTCCTCACGGGCTTTGATCATGGCAACCTTCTTGTTGAAGCGAGCATACACTGCGGAACCCTTGGCATACCTGGCCTGCTGCTTGGTGGTCTTGTACAACTCATCCTTGAACTTCTTGTGGTAGTACTTGTTGTTCTTGCAAGGCTCCAGAATGGGGGAGGCCTTGATAGTCTAGTGCTCTGGGGTGTTCTCCAAGTCAATGTCAACTCCACCAAACATGTCCAAAGGCTTGGCGCTCACAGGGGCGCTGGAAGACACAGCCATCACAAGGCCGGCCAAGAGTCCTGCTGCAGTCCACTTCATAAAGGATCCAGCAGCAGATTGCTCGGTTGCTGCCTCATCGGACTTCGAAGACTCCACAATTCCATTTGGCAGTGCCCTAGTTGCGAGCTCTACGTTGCGTGTCTCGCTGCTGGCATGGCTCCCTGCAGGGGTACCAACGAAGGCCAAGCTGGCTGCCAGCAAGCTGACACCGGCCACACACAGCAGAGTTCCCGGGCGCGCCATTGTGGAACTACCGATCTTTTCCACTATCCGAGCGAAAAATATTGCGGTCAATGTCAAATTTGCAAAACATATGCAGAGATATACAGAGATACTATGAGATATTAATATTGTGTAAGGCTGTGTAAGGGGCAAGAGCCTCTTACTCTGCTGAGACTCTTGTAGGGGCGAGCAACTTGCCAAACCCATTGGATAAATTGCTTGAGAGTAGGATTCCCTATTGCGGAATATGGTGGAATATTGTGAATCTGCATTCCCTCAGATCACAAAGTCTGGTCAATGCCCGTTTCAAAAAGAATTCGCTAATCTTGCACTAAATCATAGTCTAACAAGAGCTCACCATAGCCTAATGGATTTCCGCAAGTGTCTTTCCCTAGCTACACAATCTAGACATCCGCAGAGAAGTTTCTGCTTGACTCGAAAAATGTACCTAATTCACCGAACACAGACTCATCATCAACAATCATCACTGGATGTCAGACTGTCAAGTCCTGCTCTGGTCACTTTTCAAAAACTGCGGACTTGTGCCTCAACCTAGAATTCAATCAGCTTAGCTCTGGGTCCAAGGACCACCGGGGTGGATGTTGCTGTCGGGCACAGCCATCTCTCCGTTGACGATCTCCTGCCATGCAGCCACTGGCCAAGAGAAGCCACTGGCCATGCAGGTCAAGGCCAAAGGAACATCGATGTTCAACTCCTTGGTCTCATCGTTGGTGCGGATCAGGTAGGAGCGGCCAGCCCAACCAATCCAGCCTGCAATGTACAGGAAGATGGTGGCGGGCCACATCACACTGGCGCGCACGTTCCATTCACCCGTGGCCACCACACGAGGATTGCCATCCTTGATGCCGCACAGCCTGTCTCCATAGGCCTCCTCACGGGCTTTGATCATGGCAACCTTCTTGTTGAAGCGAGCATACACTGCGGAACCCTTGGCATACCTGGCCTGCTGCTTGGTGGTCTTGTACAACTCATCCTTGAACTTCTTGTGGTAGTACTTGTTGTTCTTGCAAGGCTCCAGAATGGGGGAGGCCTTGATAGTCCAGTGCTCTGGGGTGTTCTCCAAGTCAATGTCAACTCCACCAAACATGTCCAAAGGCTTGGCGCTCACAGGGGCGCTGGAAGACACAGCCATCACAAGGCCGGCCAAGAGTCCTGCTGCAGTCCACTTCATAAAGGATCCAGCAGCAGATTGCTCGGTTGCTGCCTCATCGGACTTCGAAGACTCCACAATTCCATTTGGCAGTGCCCTAGTTGCGAGCTCTACGTTGCGTGTCTCGCTGCTGGCATGACTCCCTGCAGGGGTGCCAACGAAGGCCAAGCTGGCTGCCAGCAAGCTGACACCGGCCACACACAGCAGAGTTCCCGGGCGCGCCATGGTAGCAACAAGTCCACCAATCTGTGAGCCCAAGCCAAACCGCAACAGGATCAGCATGTGCTTTGTCAAGTTTGACGGGTCAATTTTTTGCCACCTACATCAGTGAAAGAACGGACGAAGACAGTATTCTTGTTTCAGTGTGAAAAATTCGAATATCTTGCATTTCTAAACTGTCACAGAAGCACATGATGCAATGATTGTATTAAGACCTGATCAAAGAGCATGTGGAACGAAACCATTGCGATCACAAATTTGAAATGGAGGTCAATCATAGGTCGATCTTCGTCTTCTTGTCAAGGTAAAATTTGAGGAAGTTGGTTTGGCCCCTGGTTTGGCTGTTTTCAGTGCCGCAGCTTGCTAGGAAACTGTTTGCAGCTCAAAATGAAGGGCTTCTGGCCAAGGTGTTTCCCGTCCATCCAACAGAGTAAGGGTACCCATATGCAGCCTGGGTTTCTTGTTTGGGATTAGTTGCACACTGCCAATGGGCGCTATGTATGCTTTATGGTCTCCTTTTTCCACCTTGGCTGCTAGCTGCTAGTTGGTTGGTGTTCCTTTTTTCCACGCTTGATCATTTGGTTTCTTCATGTTGTTTCTTGAGGGAAAAAATAGCATCCTGGTTGATTTGATGACCCTTGTTCTCAAACACTTTTCTCAGTTGCATGTGTTACCCTTTTACACCATATGTCGCAAATTCGAAGCCATGCATTCTGTGCCTAAGAAACCATACTGCATGCTATGGCTCTCCAAGAACAACAATCAACAATGATACAAACTAGAAGCATTTCCCTTCAGAACAACGCACCATTTTCTCTTTCGCTCAGCAACTTCGGTCGACTTGTAGCTCTAGACGACACCTCAAAAAGCAGAGCTGAGCTTAGCTCTGGGTCCAAGGACCACCGGGGTGGATGTTGCTGTCGGGCACAGCCATCTCTCCGTTGACGATCTCCTGCCATGCAGCCACTGGCCAAGAGAAGCCACTGGCCATGCAGGTCAAGGCCAAAGGAACATCGATGTTCAACTCCTTGGTCTCATCGTTGGTGCGGATCAGGTAGGAGCGGCCAGCCCAACCAATCCAGCCTGCAATGTACAGGAAGATGGTGGCGGGCCACATCACACTGGCGCGCACGTTCCATTCACCCGTGGCCACCACACGAGGATTGCCATCCTTGATGCCGCACAGCCTGTCTCCATAGGCCTCCTCACGGGCTTTGATCATGGCAACCTTCTTGTTGAAGCGAGCATACACTGCGGAACCCTTGGCATACCTGGCCTGCTGCTTGGTGGTCTTGTACAACTCATCCTTGAACTTCTTGTGGTAGTACTTGTTGTTCTTGCAAGGCTCCAGAATGGGGGAGGCCTTGATAGTCCAGTGCTCTGGGGTGTTCTCCAAGTCAATGTCAACTCCACCAAACATGTCCAAAGGCTTGGCGCTCACAGGGGCGCTGGAAGACACAGCCATCACAAGGCCGGCCAAGAGTCCTGCTGCAGTCCACTTCATAAAGGATCCAGGAGCAGATTGCTCGGTTGCTGCCTCATCGGACTTCGAAGACTCCACAATTCCATTTGGCAGTGCCCTAGTTGCGAGCTCTAGGTTGCGTGTCTCGCTGCTGGCATGACTCCCTGCAGGGGTGCCAACGAAGGCCAAGCTGGCTGCCAGCAAGCTGACACCGGCCACACACAGCAGAGTTCCCGGGCGCGCCATGGCAGGATTGCTTCGATGGAGTCCAGTCCCTCCCTCCCTTGAGCAAACAACACCAGCAGCATAACCAGAGCTGATGCTTCAGCGAATCATGCCTGAACGATCTCATGATCTGCAGCAAACGTGCAAGTGTGGATGCAAACGTTTGCCCTCAGAATCCAGAAAGCTCATGACAAGGTCGGCTATCTGTTTGCGCATGTCCAATGTTGAATCACACTCTTACAAACCACACAAGGAGCGCCTTAACCACATCGTGTGCTTGAAGTGCTTGGAACATTTTGAACGCCGCCAAGCGCCGGTTGTCCAAAGAGAAGAAGTCGCCATTGTCTCACCAAGTGGTAGGTAGAAAACTATTCGACGCCTCTTTCACAGTACCTCAAGTGGAAGCCTTTGGATTTACACCATTTATAGTGCAAGGACTGCAGAGCAAAGCAGACAAAAACCACATGACTATCCTCCCACTCCTTTTGCTCGTTTCCCTGGTGCCTTCCAGAATGCACCTAAGTGCAGTAAATTCAGAGGGAACGAGCCGACCAGACAAAAGGTCATGCACCTGGCGCTGCAAAGCTCATATCGTGCTTTCCAACAGAGGCAGAAAGCTAGGAGTTCTCTATGTTGACCAACATGTGTCAATTAATTGATTCTTGTGCGAAGGCTTTCTTTGAGAAAAGGGTTTTGGAAACGACAAATGAGGATCCAGGAACAGCGATCAAGAAGTTGCAAGAGTTGCTGGGAAACACTGGGGCTGCGTTGCGTAACACACTCAAGCATAACATCCCAGGAACAGAGAATGGTTGAATCCATCTTGAGGTGAGTGTCTGTCAGTCGGTCCAAATGTAACAAAAGAAACGATGCAACGCCCAAATCATCCTAAATCTCAGCCCATCCCTGCACCAGGCTGTAGACTGAAGAATCTCCCGCTCGACCACTGCCAAAGACCATCTTGCTGTTTATTGCATCATGAGTCCACCTGGACAACCGCGCATGCCCTGATATAGGACCGCCAAGGATATCATACGCTTGTGGAAATATATTCATATTTATATATATATATAATATAGATATATATATAATTATGTATTGTATGTATGTATATATTATGTATACAGTATATATGGTGCTGCTTGCAGATTCAGCACTGATTGCACCTGAGGCATGCTACTGGCAACTCTGCATCCACGATGTTGTCACGGCTTGGACGGAACTTGGAAATCTCTGCACTGCCTGGCCTGAGCGCATGAATCAAGCTGATTCTCAAGCTGTGGGTTATGGCATGTGTGTATTTCACGATTCTAAAAACTGTGATTCTCCTACTTCTTGCGCTACGAATGATCCTGTTTTCTGCATCTTCTCTGTCTTTGCACAGGTAGGATTAGGGCACACTGATGAGTTTTCTTTGGCCCTTGTGATGTACCAGCACCATCGATCACAAGATGTGTGAACATCTGCTCACATCCATCATGCGTCATGCGAAGAAAGTGAAAAAATCAGAGAAGCCTTGAGAACCGCAGGGTTTGCAGGAGGGTGAAAAATTTCAATTTTACAGAATTCGGTAGCACTCATCAAACATCTGAAGTGCAAATCAATACAAGAGCATACAAGAGCATACAAGAGCTTCCCTTTTAAAGTCTTCCCTTCGGCCTGTACTTCTGCAGTTCACGCTCCACCTCAAAAGGAAGAAATCCGCGTGGTCGACCAAGGTCACCTTGATGGCCAAGGATTCCGAGACCAGGCAAGGCGGTCAAGGCGGTCAAGGCGGGTATACCAAATGGATGACTCTGATGGAAAGGGAACAAAATAGTTCCGAAGCATCATCTGGTTTCAAAATGTTTCAAACAACACAATTTTATTCTGTCCAGTGGTGGATCAAAAATTCCATGAAATTGAACTCTGACTCAGGAAAGCAGATGACGCCATGGCTGCGAGACAAAGACTGATACGATCCTGTTGGAAGTTGTGTGGGAAATAAAACCCCTTCGACTGCGCAAAAAACTAGCCATCTACCCAAATAAAAGGTTTACTATAACATTATAACACACTGCAAATATCCAGTTGCGTAGGTGGGATGTCTCAGCTCACCTCAATCAACCATGGCGAGTTGCTTTCGTCGCACTTCCAAGCCATGGCATCCAATGGTTGAAGCGTCCGATGGCTATGGTGGGACATCCAGGCATCAGAAAGGACAGAACAAGACTGACAAAACAAGACAAAACTGACAAAACTGACAAAACAGCAAGTTGAGCATACTCAAGTAGTGGAATTGTCATGGGCATGATTACTTCTCAGTAGATCTTGAATGCAATAGTAGGCTGGATTTCACACTGCCCTTCAACGGAAACTGAAAAAAGAGACACCTTGTCTTTGGCTTTCACAAAATGTCAAAACCCAAAAATAAGGACCAAAGCTTCGCTGGGTAGCGGAATTTTCTGCAACAAACAGTCAGGCAGGTTGTTCCTGCCAGAAAGAATTAGGGTTCTGCCAGGAAGAGCTCGGAACAACAGCTGGGTCTTCCTGCAAAAGGATTCTTGTTGATTGGTGCTTCCTGCAATTCCTGCAATCTCACAGATTTATTGTGAGACATGGCACTCAGCTCCAGCTGTTCCTGGCCAATGTTCCTGACACTGGTGGATGAGTGCGTAAAAAAGCGAAAATACACCATTTAAGAACCAAGACATAGAACATCAGACTGCAGCTTAAATGCAACCAAACAAGCCTGGTGCAAAACTGAGCAAGTGAAGAATGTACTGGAAAGAAAGCAAAAACTATGGATATCTTGAAGTGCAACAGATGGCAGCAACCGCGCCTTCACATTCTCTTCGCGTTGCCCATGGAGACTGTTGAGAATTCCCCTGCACGGTTCCCGCAATCTGTGCACTGGAAAGAAAGAAAAAACCTATGGATATCTTCAAGTGCAACAGATGGCAGCAACCGCGCCTTCACATTCTCTTCCCGTTGCCCATGGAGACTGTTGAGAATTCCCCTGCACGGTTGCCGCAATCTGTGCACTGGAAAGCAAGCAAAAACTATGCATATCTTCAAGTGCAACAGATGGCAGCAACCGCGCCTTCACATTCTCTTCCCGTTGCCCATGGAGACTGTTGAGAATTCCCCTGCACGGTTGCCGCAATCTGTGCACTGGAAAGCAAGCAAAAACTATGGATATCTTCAAGTGCAACAGATGGCAGCAACCGCGCCTTCACATTCTCTTCCCGTATGCCATGGAGACTACTGAGAATTCCCCTGCACGGTTGCCGCAATCTGTGCACTGGAAAGCAAGCAAAAACTATGGATATCTTGAAGTGCAACAGATGGCAGCAGCCGCGCCTGCAAATTCTCTGCCCGTTGCCCATGGAGACTGTTGAGAATTCCCCTGCACGGTTGCCGCAATCTGTGCACTGGAAAGAAAGCAAACACTATGGATATCTTGAAGTGCAACAGATGGCAGCAACCGCGCCTTCACATTCTCTTCCCGTTGCCCATGGAGACTGTTGAGAATTCCCCTGCATGGTTGCCGCAATCTGTGCACTGGAAAGCAAGCAAAACTATGGGTATCTTGAAGTGCAACAGATGGCAGCAATCGAGCCTTCACATTCTCTTCCCGTTGCCCATGGAGACTGCTGAGAATTCCCCTGCACGGTTGCCGCAATCTGTGCACTGACTGGAAAGAAAGCAAAAACTATGGATATCTTGAAGTGCAACAGATGGCAGCAATCGAGCCTTCACATTCTCTTCCCGTTGCCCATGGAGACTGTTGAGAATTGTTGAGAATTCCCCTGCACGGTTGCCGCAATCTGTGCACTGGAAAGAAAGCAAAAACTATGCATATCTTCAAGTGCAACAGATGGCAGCAACCGCGCCTCCACATTCTCTTCCCGTTGCCCATGGAGACTGTTGAGAATTGTTGAGAATTCCCCTGCATGGTTGCCGCAATCTGTGCACTGGAAAGCAAGCAAAACTATGGATATCTTCAAGTGCAATAGATGGCAGCAACCGCGCCTTCACATTCTCTTCCCGTTGCCCATGGAGACTGTTGAGAATTGTTGAGAATTCCCCTGCACGGTTGCCGCAATCTGTGCACTGGAAAGAAAGCAAAAACTATGGATATCTTGAAGTGCAACAGATGGCAGCAACCGCGCCTTCACATTCTCTTCCCATTGCCCACAACAGCAATCTGTGCACAGCAAAAACTACGCATATCTTCAAGTGCAACAGATGGCAGCAACCGCGCCTCCACATTCTCTTCCCGTTGCCCATGGAGACTGTTGAGAATTCCCCTGCACGGTTGCCGCAATCTGTGCACTGGAGAAAGTGAAGCAAACTCACTGCATGTTCAATCTGCACTGGAAAGCAGCAACGGTTGCCGCAATTATCTTCAAGTGCAACAAGATGGCAGCAACCGCGCCTTCACATTCTCTTCCCGTTGCCATGGAGACTACTGAGAATTCCCCTGCACGGTTGCCGCAATCTGTGCACTGGAAAGCAAGCAAAACTATGGATATCTTCAAGTGCAACAGATGGCAGCAACCGCGCCTCCACATTCTCTTCCCGTTGCCCATGGAGACTGTTGAGAATTCCCCTGCACGGTTGCCGCAATCTGTGCACTGGAAAGAAAGCAAAACTATGGATATCTTCAAGTGCAACAGATGGCAGCAACCGCGCCTCCACATTCTCTTCCCGTTGCCCATGGAGACTGTTGAGAATTCCCCTGCATGGTTGCCGCAATCTGTGCACTGGAAAGCAAGCAAAACTATGGATATCTTCAAGTGCAACAGATGGCAGCAATGCCTCCACATTCTCTTCCCGTTGCCCATGGAGACTGTTGAGAATTCCCCTGCACGGTTGCCGCAATCTGTGCACTGGAAAGAAAGCAAAAACTATGGATATCTTCAAGTGCAACAGATGGCAGCAACCGCGCCTCCACATTCTCTTCCCGTTGCCCATGGAGACTGTTGAGAATTCCCCTGCACGGTTGCCGCAATCTGTGCACTGGAAAGCAAGCAAAACTATGGATATCTTCAAGTGCAACAGATGGCAGCAACTGCGCCTCCACATTCTCTTCCCGTTGCCCATGGAGACTGTTGAGAATTCCCCTGCACGGTTGCCGCAATCTGTGCACTGGAAAGAAAGCAAAAACTATGCATATCTTCAAGTGCAACAGATGGCAGCAACCGCGCCTCCACATGCTCTTCCCGTTGCCCATGGAGACTGCTGAGAATTCCCCTGCACGGTTGCCGCAATCTGTGCACTGGAAAGCAAGCAAAAACTACGCATATCTTCAAGTGCAACAGATGGCAGCAACCGCGCCTCCACATGCTCTTCCCGTTGCCCATGGAGACTGTTTAGAATTCACCTGCACGGTTGCCGCAATCTGTGCACTGGAAAGCAAGCAAAACTATGGATATCTTCAAGTGCAACAGATGGCAGCAACCGCGCCTCCACATGCTCTTCCCGTTGCCCATGGAGACTGTTTAGAATTCACCTGCACGGTTGCCGCAATCTGTGCACTGGAAAGCAAGCAAAACTATGGATATCTTCAAGTGCAACAGATGGCAGCAACCCCGCCTCCACATTCTCTTCCCGTTGCCCATGGAGACTGTTGAGAATTCCCCTGCACGGTTGCCGCAATCTGTGCACTGGAAAGAAAGCAAAAACTACGCATATCTTCAAGTGCAACAGATGGCAGCAACCGCGCCTCCACATTCTCTTCCCGTTGCCCATGGAGACTGTTGAGAATTGTTGAGAATTCCCCTGCACGGTTGCCGCAATCTGTGCACTGGAAAGAAAGCAAAAACTACGCATATCTTCAAGTGCAACAGATGGCAGCAACCGCGCCTCCACATTCTCTTCCCGTTGCCCATGGAGACTGTTTAGAATTCACCTGCACGGTTGCCGCAATCTGTGCACTGGAAAGCAAGCAAAACTATGGATATCTTCAAGTGCAACAGATGGCAGCAACCGCGCCTCCACATTCTCTTCCCGTTTCCCATGGAGACTGTTTAGAATTCACCTGCACGGTTGCCGCAATCTTTGCACTGGAAAGTCCAAAAAATATGTATTTTCTTGACATGTTGTTTTTTTTACTCACGGAGATGACTGTAAAGGTTACTCACATGCTTGCACAGGTTACTGGAAAGTGCAGGAAGCAAAGAACGGCTGATCTTTAAGTGCACAAAATGGAAGCAACCTTGCCTGAGGCGATGCATGGCAGCTTTTGTTATGAAGTGTAGGGAGGGGGTAGGCTGACTAGTGGATGGCAAGCATGAAAAAAAAAAATATACCTTATTTACCCAAACTCTGCACAGTGCACCCTGGAACTCAAGCTAGCAACTGTGGCTCACTGGATTCTTGCGGTATTTGGCTGAGTTTGTCGTTTGCCTTTTAGCACTACTATTGCACCATATGCACCATTGCACTATCAAAATGCATCTTGGTTTTACCATCTAGAATTCAGTGTAGATGCATGAACCGGTTGAGTCTTCCAATGAGTGGAACTCAGGAGCCAAGATCACAGGAGTCGTGTGGTCAGACTCAATCTGTATTGTGTAGACAAACAGCCAACAGACAGGGCTGTAGCAAAGTGCCTATGGCATGGCCTTTCGTCAGCACTCCATTCATCTCCATCCCATGCCTCCCATGACCTTTTTTTTCGCATCTAATACACTGCCCGGTGGCAAGCGAATGGTTTCAGGGTGATGACTGTTCCGAAGGAATCATTGTCCGATCCCAGCTGCACAGCTGCAGCTGAGGGACGCAGCCGCTCAGATTCATTTCCTGGCGCATTGGAAGCTTGGAAGCAATGAACCATCCCGATATTTCACTTGAGGACCCTAGATGAAATATGATGAAATATCCGAACTTGCAGAAATGTGTACCAAACTTGGTACAGATCAGACTTGTTTTGCCTCTTGCCTGTCGTTCAGACAGTTTCTGCGAAGCTTGACGTTTGATGACAGATTCAACCACAGAGTCTTCAAACCTTGACGTTTGGTCATGACTTCAACCTCGCCACGAATTGTGGCTCAAGACCCGTGAAAAAAGGGCGCCGTGCATTTTGCTGTGCATTTTGCATTCCCATGTCATTTGCTTTGCACTGAGCTGCACAAATCGAGAAGTGACAAATCGAGAAGTGTAAGCGAAGGCAATTTTTGAGAACAAGAATAAGAACGGCCGATTTGATTTTGAAAGAAGTTTGAATAGAAGTTGGAGTGAGTAGAAAAGAGAAGGAAAAGGAGAAAGAAAAGGAGAATTGAAGCAGAAGGAGACACGCACAAATCAAGAAATGCCGATTGATCAGCCGAGTGATTTTCCGAGAGAAGCATTACGATTGCACCATGCCAACCTTCCTGCTCCAACTCATTTCTCTCCTGTTCCTGACACACCCGATTTTCAGGTCATGAGCCCAAACACTGGCTCTACCACTTCCGGCTTACCTCCAGTCCCACCTTTTCCAATGCACTTGCGAAGGGTGGAGATGTCAGAAGTTACAGTGGCTCCTGAGTTGTTACAGCAGCTAGCACACCTTGCGAATGCAGCCTCTGAACCAATGATGGTGGACGAAGGGGTAGAGATGTCAGCGGCTATCCGCGAGATAGCTTCCCAAGTCAAAGGTCGAACTGAGATTCTTGCTGGTGCTGTACAAAGTGTGGCCACAAGCACCCAAGGGCTCAGCGACCGTGTGAAGATGTTGGAGCAGCAGCTCACAGAAAGCATCCAAAGAGAACAAGCACTAGCTGAAAGACTTCAGGTATACTTCAAGTCACAAGAAGACCGTCAAAAGAGCTTGGAGCATACTCTGGACAGGATGGGAACGGCTATGGCATCAATGCAGCAAGCAATGACAGCGATGCAGGCCTCCCTGAATGAGCACAGAACATCCATGAAAGACATGGCAGTCAGCGCGCGGAGCGCCAATGAACATGCTGAATTGCGCTTCAGCACGCTGGAAGATCGGCACCAAGCAGCGATGGCCAGAATGAACTACCTGGATCATCGCATTCTGCAGACTGCAAACTCTCAGCAGGGGCAAGTGGAAACAAGCTACTTGTCGCCTACTACAAAACCTGCTCAGCCAGAGCACTTTCTTTTGACACCTTCAAAAGATGAACAGTGGCAAAATGATGACGATGATGACAAAGCATGGTGGGAGTGTGAAGATCCTGCTGGCTTTAAGCCGCCTGGCTTGGCCACGTCTCAGCAGCGCAAGCAGACAGAGCCTGCGCGGTCTTCAGCGCCCTTGATCCAACAAACTGTCGACGATGGCGTAGACTACAAAAGGGATGGCGTGTGGAAACCGCTGAAAGACGTGCCCAAGCTTGAGATTGCTCCTGGGGAATCCTGGGAAAGAGCACTCCAACTTAGCGTGTGGAAAGCTGAGTTTCTGGCAATTGCACATGCAGTTGGTCAGAGGTGGGCTCTTTTCTTGCAAGAGAAATTTCAGCAGGCAGAAAATGTATATGAGCAAAGGCAGATGGGAAAGCTTTCAACGTATGAGTACCTGGATGAAGGCATGTGGTCTGCATCCACATGCGCTGGGCATCTCTCCTCTGACTTTGAGAGCCGGTTTTGCATTGTCCTGATGAGGACATTGCCAGAAGAAGTGAAACGTCCCGTTTTTGAATACTCAACCCGGGCCAAGGTGACCAGCCAGAAGCTGCTGTCTCTTTGTTGGAAGTGTTGAACCCTGGCGGCAAGGAGGAAGTGAAGTCTTTGCAGCAGTGGGTTCGTTCGCCGCCCACTTCCCAGACCTTTGATGAGGCCTTCAAAGTGTTGCGGCGGTGGCAACTGGCGGTGTCGCGCCTTTCCACTCTTGGCTTGCCGCCCCTTTCACCGCATGAGAAGTTGTCAGCCATGGATGGCATTCTCCAGAAGCTTGAAAGAAAGTCTGAGGTTTTGAGATTCAAGTTGCAGGCTCTCCGCATGGCACCAGAGATCCGCAGGCCGCAAAGATGCGGCAGTTCAGAGTATGTTGGCACAAGTAGAAGAAGAAGTTCGAATCCTCCAGGCAGATGAGCGTACAAAGTTCAACAGGCAAGGAACCTTGGAAACAGTGTTCCGAGCAGAGGCCAAAGCTGCAGCAAAGCCAGCAGCGCCCAGTTTCTGTCAGTTTTTTGCACGTGGAAACTGCAAGAAGGGCGACCAGTGTGCATTCTCTCATTTGTCTCCTTGCAGATTCTTTGTGCTTGGCAGCTGCAGGCACGGGGATGCATGCAAGTACCCCCATGTGACACCAAAAGCAGCCCCAAAGCCAAAGTTGGCTCCAAAGGCTTTTCCCAAAAGGAGCAGCGAGACCAAGCCAAAGCAGGCTGCTGAGTCCAATCCAAAGGCCGCTGCAGCCGAGAACGGTGGTGATAGCCAATCTCGTGCTTCTTCGGTTCGGTCCTTGGTGATGGCAGCGACCACTCAGAGTTCAGCGTGCAAGGTTTCTGATGAGGAGAAGCCGCTGGTCCTCATTGACTCTGGCGCAAATGAAGTGATCAGACCATATCGCCCTGAGCTCCAAAGACAGATGAAGAACATGTCCAGCACACAGGTCGCACTTGCAAATGGCCAAGCGGTATCGGCTCACAGAACCAGGGAAGGTGAGCTGGTCTTACCAGCTTCTGGACAAACATGTGCAGAATGGATTGTGCCTCTGGAGCGGCTCACAGTGGGCCTTCATTGCAAGTTTTGTTGGGATGGCAAAAGTGGAAGCCCAGTCCTGCAAGTCCCCCAAGAGAACGGACAGATCCGCGAAGTCGATGTTTTGGTCAAGAACCGTTTGCCTTACCTCAGCTGGACAGATTTCCAGCCCTTAAGGAGGAGGCTGGCTAAGCTTTGGAAAGGGAAGCCTACTTCATGCCAAGCAGCTAATCTGCATGAGCCACGCGCTGAGCACCCAGGTCCTTTGCCGAGCTCCTCTACGTCAGAGCAGAGGGCTCCTAGTCCTACTGCTTCTCCCGGTCGGGGACCTGCGGTGTGCAGCTCAGATGGTTTTTCCATTTCTTCCAAAGGGGGATCTGACTTGGAAGAGATGCATGCCTTCGGAAAGAAGTTGCTGGCACTTGGCTTCCCTGTCCCCGAAACAGGCATCCAAGAAGAGGGTGCGTCTTCCAGTCAGTGCAGTACCTGCAAGGCTGCAGTTTCACCTGCTGCCATTGACTTGGATGACGGGACAGATCTGGAAGATGGGACGTTGCCCGATGATGTTCCAACACCAGAACAAGAAGCCTTGAAGCAGCTCAGGGTTCGTTGTGAGCAAGGGCTGTACGACAAGCAGTGTGAAACTTGTCTGAAGTCAAAAGGGTACAGAAGACCCCACCGCAGACTGGCAGCCGAAAGCATTTCTAACGGAGTGCTATCAATGGACTTGTCAGGTCCACACCCTGTCAGTGTGGATGGTCACCGTTACATGCTTGTCACAGCCCTGAGGCTTTCCAATGGCACCGTGCTACCCTTTCTTCGAACTTTGCCGAACAAGGAGTCTGCCACTGTACTCCAAGCATTGCTTTCCATCATGGCTCAAATATCGTCCATGACTGGAGGCATAGCAGTGTACTTCCGAGTACATTCAGATTGCGGGGGAGAGTTCGCTGCCAACAGAATGGTAGAACAGATTCATGCATTAGGTCTCTGGAAGACGACCACTGCATCGCACTCGCCTGAAGCAAATGGCGTTGCAGAACGGATGGTGCAGAAAGTCAAAGATGACGCCACACGCTGTCTGTTGCATGGAAGTTTGCCTTTGGTTTTTTGGCCTTTTGCTGCAAGACATGGAGTGTTCATAGCTCGACAGCGAGCCCTCGGATTGCCCATCCCAGCTGCTCTGCCCAAAGTGGGCCAGAAAGTTTTGGTGAGGAAAGTAGCTGCTGACAATTTCACCAGCAGATTGGACGAAGCAGTTTTCCTTTGCGAAGATGAAACTATCCCCAATGGCGCCCTTGTCCTGATGAAGCGCCCGTCAGGCGAACGTGGTCAGATTGTCAAGACCCGCATGCCCTTGGTTGCGCCTACCGCTGCAAAAACATGGCGGCTTGAAAGCAAGGATGACCAAAGGGTGTGGGTGTCAAACACAGGAGAGCTCTGCTGGGATGAACCAGCAGATGGGCAGCCACAGCTGACTTTTGAAGAAAGAACAGCTGGTCCAGACCTTAGCGCTGGGGACGTTCTTGAACTGGTCAAGAAACAGATGGGCAACACTGAGCCATCCTGGAGTGATTTCTGCAAATTTGGTCATGGCTACCTCCTGTCTTTAGACCATGGCGAGCCAAAGTTCGCCTGCAAGGCTGTCAAGGCCAACGACAGTTCAAGTCACATGTCCAACCAAGATGAGAGGATCCGTTACCATGTTCTCTCCTTTGATTTGGAAGAAGATATGAATCAGACAGAGGCACAAAGCCGAGATATTGTCACCTCAGCTGAAGCAGTTCCCCAATCAGTTTTGTGGAGCGATGACACCTCTGAGGAGGAGAGAGCCAAGTGGATCAATGGACTTCAGGCAGAGCTGGACAACATGATGGAAAAACAAGTTCTTCGCGAAGTCACACGTGAAGAAGCAAAGGACTTCTTTGGCTTGACGTCCACGTCAGAACTGCCAATTCCTGTTCCAAGCAAGTTGGTGCTTACCCGGAAGCCGATGATGGACCCTGCTCCAAGTGAAGCTTCGGCATCAATCGCTTCTGCAGTAGCTCACAGCTCATGGAAGGCCAAGGTGAGGTTGGTGGCTTGTGGAAATTACCAAGCAGATACACAGGCTCACATGCTTGAGAACTCTTCTGCAAACCCATCACAGGAAATTGTGCGCCTCCTGATCTCCATGTTGGTGAGGCACCCAGAATGGGTTGCACTGGTGTTGGATATTGCTTGCGCCTTCCTGAATGTTGAGCTCGGTGATGACAAAGTTTTGATTCGGCCCCCTCCATCACTGGTCCGCATGGGCCTTATAGCTCCACATGTGCTGTGGCTTGCTTTGCGTGCAATCTATGGTTTGCGAAAAGCGCCGAAATTATGGGAAGAAGAAAGAAATCGAATGTTGGACCACCGTGTTGTCAACACTTCCATTGGCAGTGTTGTAATGCAGCCTCTAGAGTCTGGCGCATGGCTTCTGCAGGCAGATGGAGAATGTGTTGGGCTTTTCATGATGTATGTGGATGATGGCTTGCTGGTTGGACCTCGTGAAGTGCTGGTATCCTTAGGAGCTGAGTTGAAAACATTGTGGGATTTGAAGTGTCAAGGTTTCTTGACCAGCCACGCGCTTGGTGGCGAATCAGTCGTCCCAGTTGGTGACGAGAGCGTCCCTGTCCAGCAAGAGCTGAACTTTTTGGGGGTCAAGATCCGCAGGTGTCCCGACAATGGTGTGCTTTTACATCAAACGTCTTGGCTGATCCAAGAATTGAACAAGCGAGGCTGGCTTCACATGAAAGGCAGTCCCTCACTGCCTGCTGTTCCAGAAGGAACGTTGGAGCCAATGACCCGCGATCAGCAGTACACTGAGGTTTTGCGGAAAGCCCAGAGTGAAGTTGGGTGTTTGCAATGGCTTGCCTTGCGCAGTCGCCCAGACATCGCCGCCACGGTCGGCTCTGTGGCCTGCTTGTCAGCTATCCATCCCGGAGTTGCACTGAAGTTATGTCAAGGCATTTGGCGCTATTTGAGCAGCACTCGAAACCATGGTGTCTTCTTTGCGCCTTGCTTCCCGGAGTCTTGCTTTGATGATTCCCTGTGGCTATTTGGAGATGCTAGCCTGGCCCCAGGAGCCAGCCGTAGCCGCACTGGAGTGGTAATCAAGTGGGGTGACCACATTCTGTCTTGAAATCTCAAAGACAGGCTCTCACTGCTTGGAGCGCCTTTGAAGCTGAAGTCGATGCTGGAGCTTCTGCTTGTCAGGTTGGTGTTCCAGTGAAGGTCCTTCTGCAAAAGGTTCTCGGCCAGCCAATACAAACTTTCCTCGGCAGTGACAACGCTGCTTGTGTAGCCAATTTGGTCAAGGGATCCAACACTACGGTGCCCACTCGCACACGCCACTTTGGCATGAGGTGTGCTTACATCCGGGACCAGGCCCATGCTGAAGGATTTGCCATTCAGCACATTCCTGGCACAGACATCCCTTCAGATGCTTTGACCAAAGTGTTGCAACGATGTAAGCTTGAAGAATCCCGGCAGAAACTGAATGTCCTGGCAAAGCTTTGATCAATCAAAAATCAGTTCCCGAAGCTCACAGCTTTTGAGGAGGAGTGTTTTGCCTCTTGCCTGTCGTTCAGACAGTTTCTGCAAAGCTTGACGTTTGATGACAGATTCAACCACAGAGTCTTCAAACCTTGACGTTTGGTCATGACTTCAACCTCGCCACGAATTGTGGCTCAAGACCCGTGAAAAAAGGGCGCCGTGCATTTTGCTGTGCATTTTGCATTCCCATGTCATTTGCTTTGCACTGAGCTGCACAAATCGAGAAGTGACAAATCGAGAAGTGTAAGCGAAGGCAATTTTTGAGAACAAGAATAAGAACGGCCGATTTGATTTTGAAAGAAGTTTGAATAGAAGTTGGAGTGAGTAGAAAAGAGAAGGAAAAGGAGAAAGAAAAGGAGAATTGAAGCAGAAGGAGACACGCACAAATCAAGAAATGCCGATTGATCAGCCGAGTGATTTTCCGAGAGAAGCATTACGATTGCACCATGCCAACCTTCCTGCTCCAACTCATTTCTCTCCTGTTCCTGACACACCCGATTTTCAAGACTTACATCACTTTTTCAAGCTCTCGGTCATGGCGAACCACTAGAAGGTCACTTCTAGAATCACGAGAAAACATCTGAAAACATCTGAAAACATCTGAAAACACCTGAAAACACCTGAAAACACAGAAACCGCATCTACCTGAACCAACCTGTAACTGCCCACCTCTTGGCCGGTGCCGAGGCGGAGCCCGAGGAATCCGAGCTGCCAGACTCTGAGCCCTGGATCCAGTGAAGCGAAGTGAAACGAAGTGAAACGAGTTTTTGAAAATAAACAGTTGGAACATGTTGGACCTCGAAAACGAAGCGGAAAACGAAACAGAAAACAAACCACTTGTAGTACATACATACTATAGAACCATTTGCTGAAATCTGTTTGGCACGTTTTGGCTCGTGAGTCCATCAAAATATTTGGACCTTTATGGTGAGGATATGTGAGGATTTCAAGAACTTGTGATGAGTGTTGCAAGAATCTGCGGGGTGATTGTTTCAGAGGCACAATACAAGAGATCACTGGTTGAAGATGTTGAAACTTTGATCACTGGATGTGCCATGAAGGTTTCAGTGGACTTCTCTGCCCGAGGTGATAGGATGCTCCAGGGATTAGGGCCCTGGCACTACTGGAGGAGTCGCTCTCACTGGACCTCAGGTCTGATCGGACGCATCGGACGGGTCAAATGGGTCAAATGGGTCAAATGGTTCAAATGGAATGTCAAATAGAAAACTTCACTGCACCAAAGCCTACCAAAGCCAAAGCCGATACCTCTTGACATGAGATTGATGCTGTTTCTTCTTTGTCTTCACTTTGCCTGCGCTTGTGCCAAGTGAAAAGGTGATTTCATCTTCGAGCTGAAGTGGGTTTCCAACGATTCATGTCAAACTCAAAGAATTGGCCACTCTGTTTTTGTTGCTGGCCATAGACGGGCAGAGTCATCGGTGCCTTTCGCTTTGGCCTTTGGGTCCTTCTCCTTTGTGGCAGGCTTCTTTTCCTTGGCTATGGTGGCCTGGCGCGGACCCATGGCTCCAACACCGAAGAATCAGCTGTTTGAAGCACAAAAAGCTGAATCTGCTACCTTGGCCAAACACTTTAAAACTATCTCACTATATCTCACTACATCTCACTTCCCAAATATTGGCAAACCCGGGACAGTATATGCCCGTGGAGCTGCCTTCACGGCCTTCTTTGCGGCTTCACCGGCCTGCGAGAGCCAAAGCCAGGCCGGGGGTTCTCTCAAGCCATTGCTTGTTGCCGAGCTGAGATGTGCAATCCTTTCGGCGTGCAAGTGCTCAACAACTGGTGGAGAAGCATGCAAAACAAATTTATTTTTGGGGCACCTGGGCCTTTGCCTTATCGGTCTTCTTGGCCTTCTCAACCTGCAGAAGCACACTTCAAACCATTCAGCACATCCTTCTACCCTGTAAACATGTTCAAACCCTGCTTCCAAGGTTTGATCAAAGCCACCACAGTCTTGAGTCTTGACATTGCTTTTGGCTAAGAACCCATCCTTGGCAGGTTCCTCCTTTTTGGTGGCTTTTGGCTTTTCGACCTTACCAAGGAGGCATCTGTGATTGCCAACATGTTCAAGGGTTTGCTATTTGCCATGACACCAAGAACACCTAAAAGGCTAAACTCTTGCAAATTCAGGTCACAAGAATATTCAGCATACGGCATACGTACCTTGTGTTGTATTATATGTTGATCATAATATATTCAAAACATATTACGATCAAAAAATATATAATTCATGTGTTCATGTCTTGCCACGCTTGCCTTCTTCTCAGCTTTCTCTACCTTTTCCTCCTTCTCCTTAGCCTTTGGCTTCGCCTGCAGCATGACCTCCCTCTACCATCTGTTAATGGTGATGCCGTGACCGGTGGCAAATAAGTGATGTCAATATCGCCGATAGATACCGATAGCACATGATACTAAAACCATTCAAAAAAACCGGAGCCAATGGCTTCTTTCCCGAGAGCCCTCACTAAGGCACCTTGACCTCATCCTTCTTTTCGGCTTTCTCTTTGGTCTTAGCTTTCTCGGTCACCTCGTCTTGAGCTACTGGCGATGCCCCAAGAACTGATCTCTGAAGAGCAAGTGCGGTGCAATCGAATCTCTTCTCGACCAATATCGACCACTTACAGTGACTTACAGTGACTTACAGTGACTTACAGCAAGCATACGCAGCACACGAGCAGTGGCTGGCTGCAACTGTCGAGCCTTCTTGACCTTCTTCTCAGGCTCAGCCTGGTGGCATGTGTCGGAAGGACAGACACCCAGATGGAGTGGATATGATATGAAACTTTGGGATACCATTGGATACCATGAGATATAGCTGGTATGAAACTAGGGAAATCCCAAAACACCGCAAACGTTCCTCCTTCTTCTTCTTGGCCGCCGCCTTCTTCTTATCTTCTTCCTGACACAAATTCCCTTCAACTGGATCAGGGGCTGAGGCATCTATTTGTTTTGGCAGTATGGCTAGCCTCGTTGTAATCGATTTTAATCAACATCACAATTTGCCGGGCTCTTCAGGCAACTAAAATGGCCATAGCCATCGGGGGATTCTTCTCTTTGCATCTCTTAGCAGCTTTTTGGAGTCAAGCCTTCAAAGATACACGCGGCCAACCATCCAAAAAAAGCCTCCATCCTTTGACCATTCTTCACCCATCCAACGACTGATTCGAAATCACTTGGCCCTTTTTTGAAAGCAAACCTGCATGTTGCTAGTCGTCTAAGTCGTCTAAGTCCAAAAGTGGGCCAAGTGCTCCAGATCTGGATCACCTCTCCGTCACAGCTTGCCTTCTCCTTGGTCTCCTTCACCTTGGCCTTTGCAGGTGCCTGAGGGAAAATTCAAGCTAAATGAACACAAGGTCACGAGATGTCACGATTAGGTCACGAGGTCCCAAAAACAAAAGTGATCCAGGGAGCCAGTGAAGCCTTCTTTTCCTCCTTATCCTCCTTCTTCTCCTTCTTTTCTTCCTTCTTAGGTTCTGCCTTCTTCGGAGCTGGCTTCTTCGCCTTTGCCTCACATGTCACGAGGAAGGCCCAGCAACTCACGCAATCAATGAAAACACTTTCCAGCTGCAGCTGCCGTTGGCGACCGTCGGCAAGACTTCAGCCCCCCTCCTATCGGAAATTCAAGACTGATCTTGCAAGTGTCGAAGTAAAAAAGTTTTGTCTGCATGCTTCTTTAAGCGCATGAAGACTATAGCCGATAGCAGAAAAATCTAACAAAATAATCAAAATAGATCAAAATAGTGCTAAATATACAAAAGCACCCAGAAGCCCTGTTTCCATGTTACAATCTTGGGGCCTTGGGAATGGACTCTTCTTCCGAATCCTCTTCGGAATCAGACTCCTCTTCTCGCGCCTTTCGCGCCTGAAGTAGCAGCTACTGGCCACTTGATGTGTGCTGCTGAATTGGTGTACTTGTCGGATCTCATCGAATATGTTCTGCTTGCAAGCTGTTGTGCATTTACTTTCAAAATGTCTATCCATAGGTATTTCTTTAAATCGGTAATATGTGTATATATGATGTGTGTATATATATGTATTTATTATTAGTGTTATTATTATTATTACTATTATTAGTTTTATTCTTATATAGTACAATGTTATGTGATACTCTTCGAGCACAAGTGAATAGTGTCAAAGGAGCCAAGCGGTTGGAAAAGTCTGTTCGCTTTCCAAAACCCAGGAGAGGCATCATGAAAAATCTCAGTGCCTTCGCTTTTTCGCGCTCTTTCTCCTGGCAAGAGTTGCACCCAGTTGTCACAAGCAATGTTCACCACAAGGACTCTGCATGGCGCCATTTCACTGGTCCAGTCATGAAGCTCTCTGACCGGCCGTACCTTCTCCCGCTCTTTTTCCTTCTCCTTTTCCTACAACATTTAGCAGAGACCACTTTCAATTTATGTGCGATCCTTGGACTTGATGTCAATCCTCAACTGCATTCTTGCTCTAGAGAATCTTCAACACAAGAGTCGTCAGTGACGCGGTAAGAAACATCATGGTTGCAGTCCTTGGCACGCTCCTTCTCTCGATCGCGATCGCGATCCTTAGATGGTTTCATTGTGGTCATGAAAAAAAACAGAAAAATCATGAACAGCGAAAAAGAAGGAAAAAGAAGGAAAAAGAAGGAAAAAACAAGAGAAAAAGAAGGAAAAAACAAGAGAAAAAGAAGGAAAAAACAAGAGAAAAAGAAGGAAAAAGAAGGAAAAAGAAGGAAAAAACAAGAGAAAGAAGGAAAAAGAAGGAAAAAGAAGGAAAAAGAAGGAAAAAGAAGGAAAAAGAAGGAAAAAGAAGGAAAAAGAAGGAAAAAGAAGGAAAAAGAAGGAAAAAGAAGGAAAAAGAAGGAAAAAGAAAGAAAAAACAAGAGAAAGAAGGAAAAAGAAGGAAAAAGAAGGAAAAAGAAGGAAAAAGAAGGAAAAAGAAGGAAAAAGAAGGAAAAAGAAGGAAAAAGAAGGAAAAAGAAGGAAAAAGAATGAAAAAGAAGGAAAAAACAAGAGAAAGAAGGAAAAAACAAGAGAAAGCTCCAGGCTTCCAATGTCGGGAGAACTATATTGTCAGCCCAAGGCGAAAACTCGGCGGTCCCTGTCTCGATCCCGGTCACGGTCGCGATCACGGTCACGATCCTAAGTGGCTCAAGAGCTCTGTCAATCAGCTTTTGTTTCCCTCCAACATGCGAGAAAGAATATTTAAAAAATGTTTAAGAATGCTTGTACTAAAGACTTCGAAAGTCATCTTGAACTACTTAGAAGAGTGCAGGGAATCTCTACAGCTTTGTGCAACAATGTTTTCTTCCAATCCATACAACACTAATATAAATGTAGTATAATTAAAAGAATTTTGATAGTACCAATAATAGTAACATGCCAGGTCAAGCACTAACTACCTATCCTTGCAATGCTACCGCAGGCCTCTTGCAGGTGACAGCCGCACCTCAAAGGGACTCAATCGATACGGAATCTGAGGCTTCAACTCGGCCGGTCTTCTCTTCCCTGCAGCTGAAGCATCTACTAAAGGTGCTACAGAAAGGGTTATAAGTTTTAAGTATAAGTTTGTACAAGTATAAGTTATATGAAACACGGCAAGTTCTATGGCATACTATATGGCATGTCACAATCCCTGGAACCAACTGGAACCTTTGCTCCATAGCTACTTTTGCGTACCTTTTGGTGTAGTCAGGCTCGAGCTAGATGTACAAAAAAATGAGGACAGTTGTCCAATTCGATAAGCCAAGCAGATCCAAATAGGTGTCTCCTCACATACTAGAAATTAATTATAATTAATTGCCCAGAAAATCATTGCAAACTAATTTCAAATGTTGCTCAGGTTTCCCTCCGGCCAACTGACCCTTGCCCAAGCCTTCGGGTTTCTCCGCGCCGGTCACGATCTCGATCCCGTTCCTGTGGCATCATCGCAACAGGCTCCAGAGCAAGGTCGACATCCTGCGTGTTGACCTCTCGACTTGTTAGATCCCAGCCTTCTCCTCCTTCTTTCCAGGTCGAAGAATGGCCTTCCAAGGGCAACTGGCATTGCCCTGTGGCACTGGCCAGTCCATGTCCTGTCCCTCAACCGATGATCCACACCTGCTGTGGAGCCACAGGAGCCACAGGAGCTGGACGTCGCACCTGGGGCTTTTCAGTTGCGATTGGAACACTTGGGAGGCGGCAAACGTCCGGGGTTGCGACTGGCCGCACAGGCATCACCGGAGCATGCTCCAACCTGTACTTCAAATTTCAGTTGCTATACAATACCTGAGAAGGGGTGGAACGAAAGCCAGCGCTTGCTTTTTGACTCGCGCGGGGGCGCGTGAAACTCCACCTCATCCATATGGCATGGCTCAAACATGAAGCGCCCCAACATCAACAATTGCTATCGGGTCATAATTTTCCAATCATTAAATGGTCCTTTTTAGGGTAAACTCCACGATTTTGTAACTTCTATATCCAAATATGTTTCCTACAATGTACTGCGGCATTGTGAAAAGTTCTATCTCAAGTTCCGTAAATCCGCCTTTGGTTGCTCATTTATCTTAAAACAGCGCAAGTTTGCTCCCACCTATTGTAGATAAATAATACCCGCTTTTTTGTGTGAACAGTGGTCATGTGACCTCTCAACAGTCTAAATTGTTTTCTCCCCAGAATCGTGGTCCATGCTTCTCCGCGAAGTTCCGCAACATTTTGGCCGTACGGTGAGAAATCAAAACATAGCTCTACTCGCAAAATGGGCAGTGCAAACCCAAGACAATATTATAACATACGTAAGAAAGGGTATAAGAACGAATGAAAATCGAGGAAAACAATGCAAAACCCACGGGAAATATAGAACAGTGGCGAACATGCAGTCCAAATCAAAAGTATATATATTTAGGCCATTTACAGACCTGGGTACCCCCCCCACCCCCCAAGGGTCTGGAAAATAGGTATTTTACAGGAAATGTCGCGGAATAGCATCATCCCTGACATCGATAGAGATAATTGTTTGGCATCCCGGAAAATCTTCTCAGCTATCACACTCGCCAAACATCCCTTTTAAAAGGCACACATACTATCACGGACGTACAGATGCATATCATTCCCGTCATTGCCATTAGAAGATTCAAATTCTTTCTCGATGTTTTAGTACAAGATTCACTTTTAGTTCTGTTTCAGCCTTCTCAGTACGGCCTCTTACAATGATATTACAGCATTTGTCTCCTAACCTAGGTGGCTCCTGGGCGCAATCTTCATTCCAATGCTTTGTGACAATAACCAGAGGCCTGGAGCCTATGCATCACTTGACAGTCGACTCAGTTCTAAACCGGAAAGACTATTCCTTCCGTTTACCAGTAGATCGTTTTTGTAGTTCTTATCACAAAACTACCAGAATCAGGGAGGCACCAAAAAACGTGAAACAGCTTTAAGCATTATAAATACTCTAATCTGCAGATTGTATTTTTTTTCTTACTCTGTGAACGAAATCACACTTTTCTAACTTCACACAGGTTACCATGAAACCAATTTTCCCATGCAACTCTTAAAATCTTACAACTCATACATCTTTTTTCCTATACCATCCGCATCTTGCTCCAAGGTTTCATGGCAATGTCTTGTACGCGAGTCAGCCACTATTTCCTATCACCAAACTACATTGCTCATCATCTAACATTATCTACAGAAACCAAATCGGATTTCCTGCTCAACGTTTCCGCTCGTTAACATTGTCTTGGTTTTCACTATATTTTTAAAGCATTTTTAGATATAACATTTTCCTAGGTTTTCACTGTATTTTTCTAACATGTTACATGCCTCCTAGCATGTTCACGCGTGTCCTCCATGTTGTACTGTTTTCTACATCGTTTCCTCTAGTTGTTACAAGCATTTCCTAGCTTGTACACCGTTTTCCTAATATTGTCACAACTTTTCTTCCAGTTTCCACTGCTTTTTCTACCGTTTCCTGTGGTTACTTTCTTCTCTTTTGTAGGTTTTCACTGTGTTTTGTCCAGCTTTTTTTTATTACATGCTTCCTACCATTTTCACCGCTTTCCTCTATGGCTTTTTGTACCATTTCCTCTCGTTTCCTGCATTTCATGCATTTTCAATATATGTTTCCAAGAGTTTTACCCGTCTCCTTCAGTTTCCGATCGTTTTTGCACCATTTCCTCTGGTTGTTATCGCATTTTCCTGCACTTTCATTGTGTTTTTCCAGCATGTCTACTGCATCGTCATAGTTTGTTCCTAGCAGTCGCTCCGGTTTCCTCCATGTTCCAATAGATTTTGCACCCTTTATTCTGGTTGTTATCACATTTTCCTGCTAGGTTGTTATCACATTTTCCTTCACTGTATCTATCCAGCATTTTCCAGTGGATTTTGCACGATTTCCTCTGACTGTTATCATGTTTTCCTGCAGTTTCTATATCCTCTTCGTGGGTTTTCAGTCTATTCATGCATTTTTAATCTATTTTTCCAAGATTTTTACCCGTCTCCTTTTTGCACCATTTCCTCTGGTTTGCTGCATTTTCAATGTATTTTTCCAAGAGTTTTACCCGTCTCCTTCATTTTCCGATCGTTTTTGCACCATTTCCTCTGGTTGTTATCGCATTTTCCTGCACTTTCACTGTCTTTTTCCAACATGTTTACTGCATCGTCATAGTTTGTTCCTAGCAGTCGCTCCGGTTTCCTCCATGTTCCAACAGATTTTGCATGGTTTGTTCCTAGCATTTTCCTCTGATCGTTATCATGCTTTCCTCAAGTTTCATTGTATTTTCCAATACATCCTCTTCGTGGGGTTTCAATATGTTTTGTCCAGCATTTTTTTACTACATGTTTCCTATCATTTTCACCTCTTTCCTCCATAGGTTTTTGTACCACTTCCTCTGGTTTCCTGCATTTTCATACCTTTTCAATATTAATATTAATCCAAGAGTTTTACCTGACTCCTTCATTTTCCGATCCTTTTTGCACCCTTTCCTCTCGTTGTTTTCACATTTTCCTGCTTTCACTGTATTTTTCCAGCATGTTTACTGCATCGTCATGGTTTGCGCCTAGCATTCGCTCCGGTTTCCTCCATTTTCCAAGGGAGTTTCCATGGTTTGTTCCTAGCATTCGCTCCGTTTTCGTCCGTTTTCCAGGGGATTTTGTACGATTTCCTCTGATCGTTATCATGTTTTCCTGCAGTTTCATTGTATTTTCCAATACATCCTCATGGTCTCTCCGGCCACCAAAAAGGCGGGCCTAGGGGGAATCGATACCCCACCGTCAGCAAATTACCTAGTGGTACATAATCCAGCAAAATGCTCCATTTTCTGGCGCTCAACACAGGGGCACGGCGAGATTTCGGTCCGTTTCGGCAACCACCCTCCCCCACACCCCCTATTCTCACTTCGTTCGCAAACAGCAACTAGCCAGCTAGCTGGCTTTCGAAATTTTTCTAACATGTTACATGCCTCCTAGCATGTTCACGCGTGTCCTCCATGTTGTACTGTTTTCTACATCGTTTCCTCTAGTTGTTACAAGCATTTCCTAGCTTGTACACTGTTTTCCTAATATTGTCACAACTTTTCTTCCAGTTTCCACTGCTTTTTCTACCGTTTCCTGTGGTTACTTTCTTCTCTTTTGTAGGTTTTCACTGTGTTTTGTCCAGCTTTTTTTATTACATGCTTCCTACCATTTTCACCGCTTTCCTCTGAGCTTTTTGTACCATTTCCTCTCGTTTCCTGCATTTCATGCATTTTCAATATATGTTTCCAAGAGTTTAACCCGTCTCCTTCAGTTTCCAATCGTTTTTGCACCATTTCCTCTGGTTGTTATCGCATTTTCCTGCACTTTCACTGTATTTTTCCAGCATGTTTACTGCATCGTCATAGTTTGTTCCTAGCAGTCGCTCCGGTTTCCTCCATGTTCCAACAGATTTTGCACCCTTTATTCTGGTTGTTATCACATTTTCCTGCATTTTCCTTCACTGTATCTTTCGAGCATTTTCCAGTGGATTTTGTGCGATTTCCTCTGATTGTTATCATGTTTTCCTGCAGTTTCTATATCCTCTTCGTGGGTTTTCAGTCTATTCATGCATTTTTAATCTATTTTTCCAAGATTATTACCCGTCTCCTTTTTGCACCATTTCCTCTAGTTTGCTGCATTTTCAATGTATTTTTTCCAAGAGTTTTACCCGTCTCCTTCATTTTCCGATCGTTTTTGCACCATTTCCTCTGGTTGTTATCGCATTTTCCTACACTTTCACTGTCTTTTTCCAACATGTTTACTGCATCATCATAGTTTGTTCCTAGCAGTCACTCCGGTTTCCTCCATGTTCCAACAGATTTTGCATGGTTTGTTCCTAGCATTTTCCTCTGATCGTTATCATGCTTTCCTCAAGTTTCATTGTATTTTCCAATACATCCTCTTCGTGGGGTTTCAATATGTTTTATCCAGGTGATCTATCAGTTCTTTCACACCTTGGAAAGACGTCCCATTCACCAATCAAACGGAGGTACAGTCATCCGATCTGCTGCTCTCCAACACATCTCTTACTTTCATTCGGTACCATGATCACTCCACTTCTCCAACCCTCTAGCTTTTAACGTTCTCCACTTGCACTCGTCGCAATACATTTTCCTAGCGTTCTCAACACTTCTGCCACTACTTTCGAAACCCGGGGGGGGGGGAAGCAGGTCTGTAAATTGCTATATTTTTGTCCACCAATTTCCAACACTTTTCCTCTTTTTTAACGTCGTTTTCGCAGATTTTCCTGCGCGCCACTGGTCTTTCCATCGTTTCCGCTCGTTAACATTGTCTTGGTTTTCACTATATTTTTTAAAGCATTTTTAGATATAAATAGATATAACATTTTCCTTGGTTTTCACGTATTTTTCTAACATGTTACATGCCTCCTAGCATGTTCACGCGTGTCCTCCATGTTGTACTGTTTTCTTTCCAGTGGATTTTGCACGATTTCCTCTGATTGTTATCATGTTTTCCTGCAGTTTCTATATCCTCTTCGTGGGTTTTCAGTCTATTCATGCATTTTTAATCTATTTTTCCAAGATTATTACCCGTCTCCTTTTTGCACCATTTCCTCTGGTTTGCTGCATTTTCAATGTATTTTTCCAAGAGTTTTACCCGTCTCCTTCATTTTCCAATCGTTTTTGCACCATTTCCTCTGGTTGTTATTGCATTTTCCTGCACTTTCACTGTCTTTTTCCAACATGTTTACTGCATCGTCATAGTTTGTTCCTAGCAGTCACTCCGGTTTCCTCCATGTTCCGACAGATTTTGCATGGTTTGTTCCTAGCATTTTCCTCTGATCGTTATCATGCTTTCCTCAAGTTTCATTGTATTTTCCAATACATCCTCTTCGTGGGGTTTCAATATGTTTTGTCCAGCATTTTTTTACTACATGTTTCCTATCATTTTCACCTCTTTCCTCCATAGGTTTTTGCACCATTTCCTCTGGTTTCCTGCATTTTCATACCTTTTCAATATTAATGTTAATCCAAGAGTTTTACCTGTCTCCTTCATTTTCCGATCCTTTTTGCACCATTTCCTCTCGTTGTTATCACATTTTCCTGCACTTTCACTGTATTTTTCCAGCATGCTTACTGCATCGTCATGGTTTGCGCCTAGCGTTCGCTCCGATTTCCTCCATTTTCCAAGGGGTTTTCCATGGTTTGTTCCTCGCATTCGCTCCGTTCTCGTCCGTTTTCCAGGGGATTTTGTACGATTTCCTCTGATCGTTATCATGTTCTCCTGCAGTTTCATTGTATTTTCCAATACATCCTCATAGTTCCGCAACATTTTGGCCGTACGGTGAGAAATCAAAACATAGCTCTACTCGCAAAATGGGCAGTGCAAACCCAAGGCAATATTATAACATACGTAAGAAAGGGTATAAGAACGAATTAAAATCGAGGAAAACAATGCAAAACCCACGAGAAATATAGAACAGTGGCGAACATGCAGTCCAAATCAAAAGTATATATATTTAGGCCATTTACAGACCTGGGTACCCCCCCCCACCCCCCAAGGGTCTGGAAAATAGGGATTTTACAGGAAATGTCGTGGAATAGCATCATCCCTGACATCGATAGAGATAATTGTTTGGCATCCCGGAAAATCTTCTCAGCTATCCCACTCGCTAAACATCCCTTTTAAAAGGCACACATACTATCACGGACGTACAGATGCATATCATTCCCGTCATTGCCATTAGAAGATTCAAATTCTTTCTCGATGTTTTAGTACAAGATTCACTTTTAGTTCTGTTTCAGCCTTCTCAGTACGGCCTCTTACAATGATATTACAGCATTTGTCTCCTAACCTAGGTGGCTCCTGGGCGCAATCTTCACTCCAATGCTTTGTGACAATAACCAGAGGCCTGGAGCCTATGCATCACTTGACAGTCGACTCAGTTCTAAACCGGAAAGACTATTCCTTCCGTTTACCAGTAGATCGTTTTTGTAGTTCTTATCACAAAACTACCAGACTCAGGGAGGCACCAAAAAACGTGAAACAGCTTTAAGCATTATAAATACTCTAATCTGCAGATTGTATTTTTTTCTTACTCTGTGAACGAAATCACACTTTTCTAACTTCACACAGGTTATCATGAAACCAATTTTCCCATGCAACTCTTAAAATCTTACAACTCATACATCTTTTTTCCTATACCATCCGCATCTTGCTCCAAGGTTTCATGGCAATGTCTTGTACGCGAGTCAGCCACTATTTCCTAACACCAAACTACATTGCTCATCATCTAACATTATCTACAGAAACCAAATCGGATTTCCTGCTCAACGTTTCCGCTCGTTAACATTGTCTTGGTTTTCACTATATTTTTAAAGCATTTTTAGTTATAACATTTTCCTTGGTTTTCACTGTATTTTTCTAACATGTTCACGCGTGTCCTCCATTTTGTACTGTTTTCTACATCGTTTCCTCTAGTTGTTACAAGCATTTCCTAGCTTGTACACCGTTTTCCTAATATTGTCACAACTTTTCTTCCAGTTTCCACTGCTTTTTCTACCGTTTCCTGTGGTTACTTTCTTCTCTTTTGTAGATGTTCACTGTGTTTTGTCCAGCTTTTTTTATTACATGCTTTCTACCATTTTCACCGCTTTCCTCTATGGCTTTTTGTACCATTTCCTCTCGTTTCCTGCATTTCATGCATTTTCAATATATGTTTCCAAGAGTTTTACCCGTCTCCTTCAGTTTCCGATCGTTTTTGCACCATTTCCTCTGGTTGTTATCGCATTTTCCTGCACTTTCATTGTATTTTTCCAGCATGTCTACTGCATCGTCATAGTTTGTTCCTAGCAGTCGCTCCGGTTTCCTCCATGTTCCAATAGATTTTGCACCCTTTATTCTTGTTGTTATCACATTTTCCTGCTAGGTTGTTATCACATTTTCCTTCACTGTATCTATCCAGCATTTTCCAGTGGATTTTGCACGATTTCCTCTGATTGTTATCATGTTTTCCTGCAGTTTCTATATCCTCTTCGTGGGTTTTCAGTCTATTCATGCATTTTTAATCTATTTTTCCAAGATTATTACCCGTCTCCTTTTTGCACCATTTCCTCTGGTTTGCTGCATTTTCAATGTATTTTTCCAAGAGTTTTACCCGTCTCCTTCATTTTCCGATCGTTTTTGCACCATTTCCTCTGGTTGTTATCGCATTTTCCTGCACTTTCACTGTCTTTTTCTATCATGTTTACTGCATCGTCATAGTTTGTTCCTAGCAGTCACTCCGGTTTCCTCCATGTTCCAACAGATTTTGCATGGTTTGTTCCTAGCATTTTCCTCTGATCGTTATCATGCTTTCCTCAAGTTTCATTGTATTTTCCAATACATCCTCTTCGTGGGGTTTCAATATGTTTTATCCAGGTGATCTATCAGTTCTTTCACACCTTGGAAAGACGTCCCATTCACCAATCAAACGGAGGTACAGTCATCCGATCTGCTGCTCTCCAACACATCTCTTACTTTCATTCGGTACCATGATCACTCCACTTCTCCAACCCTCTAGCTTTTAACGTTCTCCACTTGCACTCGTCGCAATACATTTTCCTAGCGTTCTCAACACTTCTGCCACTACTTTCGAAACCCGGGGGGGGGAAGCAGGTCTGTAAATTGCTATATTTTTGTCCACCAATTTCCAACACTTTTCCTCTTTTTTAACGTCGTTTTCGCAGATTTTCCTGCGCGCCACTGGTCTTTCCATCGTTTCCGCTCGTTAACATTGTCTTGGTTTTCACTATATTTTTTAAAGCATTTTTAGATATA
>CAMXCT020000242.1:0-61499 GCA_947184155.2 Cladocopium goreaui | reverse complement strand
ACCCGTCTCCTTCAGTTTCCGATCGTTTTCGCACCATTTCCTCTGGTTGTTATCGCATTTTCCTGCACTTTCACTGTATTTTTCCAGCATGTTTACTGCATCGTCATAGTTTGTTCCTAGCAGTCGCTCCGGTTTCCTCCATGTTCCAACAGATTTTGCACACTTTATTCTGGTTGTTATCACATTTTCCTGCCAGGTTGTTATCACATTTTCCTTCACTGTATCTTTCCAACATTTTCCAGTGGATTTTGCACGATTTCCTCTGATTGTTATCATGTTTTCCTGCAGTTTCTATATCCTCTTCGTGGGTTTTCAGTCTATTCATGCATTTTTAATCTATTTTTCCAAGATTTTTACCCGTCTCCTTTTTGCACCATTTCCTCTGGCTTGCTGCATTTTCAATGTATTTTTCCAAGAGTTTTACCCGTCTCCTTCATTTTCCGATCGTTTTTGCACCATTTCCTCTGGTTGTTATCGCATTTTCCTGCACTTTCACTGTCTTTTTCTATCATGTTTACTGCATCGTCATAGTTTGTTCCTAGCAGTCACTCCGGTTTCCTCCATGTTCCAACAGATTTTGCATGGTTTGTTCCTAGCATTTTCCTCTGATCGTTATCATGTTTTCCTCAAGTTTCATTGTATTTTCCAATACATCCTCTTCGTGGGGTTTCAATATGTTTTATCCAGGTGATCTATCAGTTCTTTCACACCTTGGAAAGATGTCCCATTCACCAATCAAACGGAGGTACAGTCATCCGATCTGCTGCTCTCCAACACATCTCTTACTTTCATTCGGTACCATGATCACTCCACTTCTCCAACCCTCTAGCTTTTAACGTTCTCCACTTGCACTCGTCGCAATACATTTTCCTAGCGTTCTCAACACTTCTGCCACTACTTTCGAAACCCGGGGGGGGGGGAAGCAGGTCTGTAAATTGCTATATTTTTGTCCACCAATTTCCAACACTTTTCCTCTTTTTTAACGTCGTTTTCGCAGATTTTCCTGCGCGCCACTGGTCTTTCCATCGTTTCCGCTCGTTAACATTGTCTTGGTTTTCACTATATTTTTTAAAGCATTTTTAGATATAAATAGATATAACATTTTCCTTGGTTTTCACGTATTTTTCTAACATGTTACATGCCTCCTAGCATGTTCACGCGTGTCCTCCATGTTGTACTGTTTTCTTTCCAGTGGATTTTGCACGATTTCCTCTGATTGTTATCATGTTTTCCTGCAGTTTCTATATCCTCTTCGTGGGTTTTCAGTCTATTCATGCATTTTTAATCTAATTTTCCAAGATTATTACCCGTCTCCTTTTTGCACCATTTCCTCTGGTTTGCTGCATTTTCAATGTATTTTTCCAAGAGCTTTACCCGTCTCCTTCATTTTCCGATCGTTTTTGCACCATTTCCTCTGGTTGTTATCGCATTTTCCTGCACTTTCACTGTCTTTTTCCAACATGTCTACTGCATCGTCATAGTTTGTTCCTAGCAGTCACTCCGGTTTCCTCCATGTTCCAACAGATTTTGCATGGTTTGTTCCTCGCATTTTCCTCTGATCGTTTTCATGTTTTCCTCAAGTTTCATTGTATTTTCCAATACATCCTCTTCGTGGGGTTTCAATATGTTTTGTCCAGCATTTTTTTACTACATGTTTCCTATCATTTTCACCTCTTTCCTCCATAGGTTTTTGCACCATGTCCTCTGGTTTCCTGCATTTTCATACCTTTTCAATATTAATGTTAATCCAAGAGTTTTACCTGTCTCCTTCATTTTCCGATCCTTTTTGCACCATTTCCTCCCGTTGTTATCACATTTTCCTGCACTTTCACTGTATTTTTCCAGCATGCTTACTGCATCGTCATGGTTTGCGCCTAGCGTTCGCTCCGATTTCCTCCATTTTCCAAGGGATTTTCCATGGTTTGTTCCTCGCATTCGCTCCGTTTTCGTCCGTTTTTCAGGGGATTTTGTACGATTTCCTCTGATCGTTATCATGTTCTCCTGCAGTTTCATTGTATTTTCCAATACATCCTCATGGTCTCTCCGGCCACCAAAAAGGCGGACCTAGGGGGAATCGATACCCCACCGTCAGCAAATTGCCTAGTGGTACATAATCCAGCAAAATGCTCCGTTTTCTGGCGCTCAACACAGGGGCACGGCGAGATTTCGTTCCCTTTCGGCAACCACCCCCCCCACACCCCCTATTCTCACTTCGTTCGCAAACAGCAACTAGCCAGCTAGCTGGCTTTCGTAAAATGTATATAGACATATGTAGGGCACTTTTCACACACCGTACAACTTCTGTCTCTCTATCTATATGCTACATGTCTTGATACTTAGACTGTGGCGAGTTTGATTCATTCCTTGACTTCTTGACTTCAAACATTACCACCCCCAGCACACTGCATGCACCCTGCCCTAGCAGCCTTCTTTTACGGTCTGCTTGATGTTCCACCTTGTGCGGCTGTCAGGTGGGGGGTGATTTTCTGCGAGTTTCTGGCTTGGTTGTAGTGGAACACATCAAAGGTGATTGAGCGCTTTGTTCAACACAGACCCTCCAAGGCTTCAACCCTGATCACATTCCCATCGATTTGTCCAGTGTTCAAATGAGAGATTGCCCTGTCTGCCTCGTGCAAACGCACAAACGGACACAGGTCAACTTTATATAGTGCCAGGATATAAAAGATGGAGATCTGTTGCACAAAACGTATCTCCACCTAGCTCTAAGATCACATTTGGCAAAATAAAGGAATTAGGGACAGAACATCTCTCTCCTCGTAGAACTCAACATACGCGTAGCCTCAGCTGTGGCGTGGAGAGGTGAAGGAGACGCCACATTTCAGGAGTTGCCCGCTTTTCCCATACTTTCCCATGAGAAACTGACCTTTTGGGAGACCTGCAGTCTTATCGATCGCCAAGGTTGCTTCCTTTACCTGACAAACGAAGAAAAGACTGCTCGTGCACAACCCTTGATGCAAGCATCAGATACAGGAACAAATTAGCAAAAAGCGTGAAACGAAAAAGAGCAATCACGATGTGCAAGGAGAGCCCTCGGGCCGTGACGTGCAGAGATTTAGAACAAAGTCGCAATCAGCACAGCAGTCGCCCGAGCAATTTGAACAGATACTTATCCAGCCTTTCCGTAGTTGCCAAAAATTTCCTTGAGATGATCTTCGTTCACCTTGGGCTTGCACCACAGGTTTATGCAGTGCACTTTACAGAGTAATGAAACTGAACCCCAATGGTTTGAAAGAATTCAATGCAAAAACAAGGCAGTAAGAGTGGACACGACGGTGAACTGCAGACAAATACTTAAGGCCAAGGGGGTGAGGAAGGAAAGCTATCAGGGTGTGTGCAACAATGAGGAAGAGGAGGGGGGACGAGGAGCAGGAGGATGCAGGTGATGAAATTGCCCGTATCAGCAAGAAATGAACTGACAACAATGAAGACATCTTACTAAAGCTGCTGCTGTGACTATGATGTGGTGGCGACGATGCTGATGCTGATGCTGATGCTGACGGCGACGATGGCCCAGGGGCGGTTGAGCCCCACCAAAACTGCTTCCAACACAGCCAGGCCAGCTGGGTATTAGTTAACTGCGAAGTTTCATGTGATTGGCGATTCCAGCTCCTGCCAATACCTTGCTAAAGCAAGAGGGACTTCAACTGGCAGAAGCTAGCTTTCATGATAAGATTGCACTAACAAATCATAATGCCCTCTCTTTCTCTGAACCAGGAGAAGTATAGAAGTATAGAAAATATGGTTCTCTGAATGCAGAACATCAAAGATACACAAATGCAATAGAAACCCCAACAACTTCAGACCAATGGCTAATGATGGCTAATGTTCCAGCCACACAAGGAAAGCTCCGAGTGCCGATCATTTCGACTCAAGTTGGAGACAGCTAAGACCTTTCGATCTTCACGCCTGAAGTTTGGAACTCCCATGGAAGCTGAACGGATTTAATAGGGTTAAATCATATGAGCACTGACTTCACAAGCTGCACTGTTTGATGTCTGCAACTACACACTCAACAAATGGATCACTGCATCTGCAGACACACTGAGGAACGACCTCCTTTCACGGTCTTTTCCACGACTGCGGCTTCTGTCCTTTGAAACTATCAAACACAGACTTCTAATGATTTCTCCATTGGCATTCAGCAGCCTACTGTCTGGTCAGCACAACATGCTCAATGTCTGATCTGACCCCTTCATTCAAATACCTTCGATCGAAAACCTTTCGTTTGGCAGAAAAAACTGAGGGGACTTGTGACTTAGTCTCTGGCCCTGTCTCGGCCTCGATCCTGATGGAGTGTTCAAGTTGCGAAAATTGCGGGAGAATCAATATAGAATTAATAGAGGAAAGGGAACTGCTGACTTGTAGGATTGACCAATTTTCAACCGGAACCATGTCACATTGTTGATGGTTTTTTGGCGAGACTACTACATTTGTGTCACAACCGAACCCATTGTCTTCATCCTGTGACTCCTGATTTTTCTTCTCGGTGCCTCTTTACCCCCTCTCATTGCCAAAAACTGGTTCTGTTTTTTTGGGGGGAAGTTTCGTGATCAGCGTTTCAATTTGTTTACCCGTGTATGTTCATATTAAATGTGAATGTGTGCATAGTTATAGTTCCTATAGTGCAACCATATTCCAATCATGTTGAACCCTTCAGCCCTGCAGCCAAGGGTCCCGATCACGCGATCTGTCTCGCGACTTCTCGCGGGACTTGTCTCTCGACTTCTCACGCGACTTCTCCCGAGACTTCTCACGAGACTTTTCCCGGGATCGTTCTCTAGATCTTTCCTGGGATTTTTCCTTTTCCTTGTCAACCTGGCTCATGATGTTCATGTTCAAAACAAATGAAAAACAACCTAGCACGTTCCGAACGCTCTGTATCTCCTGACTGTTCAAAACTGTTCCATGCCGTGTGATCCTGCCCGACCTCATCGGTTTTTATTTCTCCATCCTGGCAATGTTTGGAAAAGCGCCAAATGAACTCCGAATTTCCTACCGTTGCCCGGTTTGAATGTGAGCGCTGTGGTAATTTTCGTTTTCAGAAGCAACTATTAATAATTATATACATTCAGCAAACAAACGCTCTAATTGCAATTGCCATCAATTTCCGTCATGGCCAAACACCGGGATCCACCTCCGCCAAGCCGTCCTGTTTTTCACCAGGCTCTTGTTCTTGCCTTGGCAAACAACGATTTGTGACTTACCGAATATGCCACAAAAAAAAAACTGGCAAATGAACAACAATTTCGACATGTTTTTTTTGTACATCAAATCAAAAACTGTTGCAATCACGATTCAAATTCAACTGTCACACCGGGACTTGCAAACAGCAACAGGTACCTGTCATTGTTTTTTGCATTGAGTTTTGCATCTTCCCAGAATAAATTGATCGAAACAAAAATAGTCTGGACGAAAATCATGAACCTTGGTGCGGTCCCAGTTACTCCTTATCGGAGTTGTCTTCGTCTGCCATTTCTCCTGAACCCCCTTGGCGATCAAAGAAGCTTGAACCGAAGGATACCGAAGGCCAACGGTTCATTGTTGCCATGTTTGTTTCGGGATCATGTGGGCGAACCGAACCATGGAGACACCTGCTAATCCACGAATGGTAGGCCAAAAAAATATCATTTCATCCACGCATGCCAAAATCCATGAGAGCTGTTCATGTTTTGTTATTATTCCTTACTTTGCCGAAGCAAACACTCAAAATTGATTGAAGGAATGCCCATCGCCTTTTGAACAATTTGAGCAATGATGCGTTTCACGATCACGCAAACATACGTCGGAAAAAGCGCCCAAACATGAAAAAATGCGCATGATGCGAAGACCAATATATAGCAAAACTGTTTCGGGAATCCATGTTAATTTGCAAGTCCATAAAATGGTCCATCATGTTTTGGAGCCTACGTTGCACAATCAACCGTTCTTTTACATTGGGTTCATACCCCACAATCCACAAAACAATCAGCCAACCACACTTTTGCACTTCAAATCCACTCTGTGGATCATGCCTTGCAAACCGCAAAAACCGACACATGGATGCAAAAACTAAGAATACATTCAGTAGAAGCATTACAACAAACATCATGTCGCTCTGCCACAACAAAGCAAACAAAAGAACTGGCGATCTGAAAAAGAATATTGTAAACCAAAGTGCGAAGCAATGGACGAAAATTTCGCACCTGTTTTGTGCCTAAAAGGGCCTCACGATAACGGGGCCTCACATGTTATTCATGTGGCTCAAATGAAGTGAAAACAACTGCAAATTTTCTCGACTTTGTGCATGTCATCCTTGCAAGTGTCACCAATGAGTGGGTTTCACAATTCTCTGCGCTCCTCCTTTGGGATATGAGCGCAGTTTTTTTCCCCAACGCATTCCCAGCATGTTTTGCTGGTAAATCATAGTTTTGCAACCCCACTCATCTCACTGCATCAAGGAGTTCATGTCTTCAACGTAAACTCTAAAACGTTCCATGCGCTCGTCCAGCCCTCTGTTTCTGTGAATCCTTTACAAGTTTTGAAAGATATTCCTCACATCTCCCCACCCTCATTGACAATCCTTCTGGATTTGCACCGCTTGTAGCGTCCAAAAGTATGGCGACCGCACCTTGCAACTGATTGATTTCTGTCCAACGCTCTGCTTGAAGTGGACGTGCAATATTTTAGTCGCGCCTCACATGTTCCAGCAGGGATGCAATACGTCCGTGGGAACTGTGAGGTTCTGGTTCAATCACTGGGTCCATTGTCCTTGGTTCTTCTTCTCCTCCTTGGCTCTATCGCGTACGTTCCACAATACCAAGTTTGCACGTTTTTGCACAAACATTTGTGCCCTCTGCTCACGGGAGAGGAAAGTCTTCACAACCCCCAAGGCCGTTTAGAAGGAAACTTCCAAGTTACACAGCGCGTAATAGGAAGTGCTGGTTAAAAACTTTCACTCAAAATTTCACTCAAATAAAATAACGAAGTGCGCTCAGATGGACAAACGAGGTGCAGCACGGCTCACTCTTTTTGCTTGCAGAGTCGGGGGAGAAATCACACGGTTCACGGTGACTGTCGGGATTTGTCGATGTCACCCTTGTCACAGCTCTATGTCGCCTATGACTGGTTTGTCTCTAAGAGACCTCAGCCAATTGGATCCATGTGTTTCCCCCAGTTTTTGAGGGTGGGTGACTCGAAGAGGCAGTTTGGGTGGGTCAAAAATTATGGGAATTCACAGAAAATTTCTGTGTGAACCCGCCCACCACATCCCTAAAATTTGAGATGTAAAATGCACGTGAAACAAATCATCAGACATGTCACCGAAGATGTTTCTATGAACAGCTAAGATACAAGTAAACACAAAACGAGGTTCTGAGGAATGTTCTCCACAGTTTGGTTTGTGTTTTTTTTAACGACCTTGTGCGCTTCGTTCCTACGCAGGGTAGAAAAGACGAGGTTTTCATGGTGCCCATGATTCACCTACGTCTTCACAACCCCCAAGGCCGTTTAGAAGGAAACTTCCAAGTTACACAGCGCGTAATAGGAAGTGCTGGTTAAAAACTTTCACTCAAAATTTCACTCAAATAAAATAACGAAGTGCGCTCAGATGGACAAACGAGGTGCAGCACGGCTCACTCTTTTTGCTTGCAGAGTCGGGGGAGAAATCACACGGTTCACGGTGACTGTCGGGATTTGTCGATGTCACCCTTGTCACAGCTCTATGTCGCCTATGACTGGTTTGTCTCTAAGAGACCTCAGCCAATTGGATCCATGTGTTTCCCCCGTTGTGTGAGGATCCATTTCGCCTCGCAGCCATCCCATTCCACTCTAGGAAAAGGTGATCCATCTAAGATGGAAGTGAAGAGCTCTGCCGGCAATCTTACGTCTCCACCGAAACTCAAGCACCACTTTTGGCATGCCTCGGCGGTTCGCCTTCTGGAAGGAAGGTCTGCCGGATTGCAATAGGATGCGATACGCTCGTACCACGAGTAACAAGGCATTGCACCCTCCAAACAAGAGCAGGCATGGGCCATTCGAAAAAGTGGGTCGGATGGTGACCTCCCCTTGATCAAGCAATATCGGCAGGGTTCATTGTCAATGAAAAGAATTGCACGGCGTCCATGCAAAAGGTGCCGCGCCTGCCAGCGGATGCACAGAACCGCGTACATCTCAATTTGACATATGAGTTGTTCACCCACCAAGCCGCGCCAAGCTTCCAGTAAAAAGAAAGGCACCTTGCCAGCAAAGCAGACCCCGGGTTTGTGTAGCCGGGTCAATAAGGATGGCTCCCCAGTCTGCTAAGTCTTCTCCAAAAGCACCATCGGTGTAGATTATTATTGGTAGGGGATCATCCGAGGTTGCAACCTTTCGTGGTCTAAGTGACCTAAGGATTGTCAACGGATGTTCGCACAGGTCGGCAAAAACTGCTGGTTGGAGCTCCAACGAAGAGAACCCTTGAGCTGCAGGCTGAAGAGGTTTGCCAAGTGCAAACCCTGACGCAAAGTTTAAAGGGCCATGTATACTTGCTGCAGCTGAACTGGTCACCTTGCCTTGCTGGGCCGCTCGGCCAATCAGCCGTTCAATCCGTAGAAGGCGTTCAGGTTTGTTTCCTACTGTAAAGAAGGCATTGGTGAGGTTGGCCAGGTCATACTCCACTCCAAGGGCTGCAAAAGTTGATGCAAAGGGCTTGGCTTTCTTGCCAGTGACCGCATGACGCCAGCCAAGCAATTGGAAGAAACCCGACACCACTTGGGTGGTGTTTTCTGCAGCCATAGCAAATTCCAAAGTGGGATAGTCATCGCAAAAGTTCGTTGTCTCAAGTGGGCCCGAGGACTGTTGATTTTCTTGTTTAGTGAGTGTTGGGACATACACTATCTAATGTGCTCTTCAGTCCACTCAGTGGGTGAGGAGATGGCAGCAGGAAAAACAGCCTAAGGCTAGGAAAAAAAACCTGCTGCATGGAAGACAATAGCGGGAGCCAAAGTCTCCTGAGGAGAATTGGAAAAAAGCAACCCGTCACTGGAAAACATGATAGCAAACGTGGCCTTGTGATTGCGGGCGCACGAATAAAAAATGGTGAAAGCTTCGGCTACGCCCGTCTCACTACTGGTGCCATGACCGATGTAGCCAAACCACTGCGTCAGCTGGGAGGGTGGCGCTGGCGGACGATGGATGGAGGCGCTTGGTACAGCTATGCTGAAAGCCACGACAAAGGCGAAGGAACTATTGGGCAGGATCCACAGATAAGAGTAGAGCAGCAGCAGGGCGGGCAACATCACCATCAGCAGGACTGGCCAGTTCAGCTCTGCGACGAAGGACTGCCCGTACTCGGTATCGCCGCACGGTGACGCAAAGCTCTTGAAGGAGTTGGGCGTGGCATGCTGCAGCGTCTTCGCCTTCCCGGGCCGCGGCTGCTCGAGCCAGAAGCCGGAGAGTGTGAGACGCCGTGGCAGACCAGGCGCCCGTGCTTTCCACGACCAAGGGCTGGAAGCGCACTCCTTGACGTTCACAATCTTGGCCGGTTTGAAGGTGACCAGCTTTGACCTCTGTATAGGCGTCGGCCGCGGCACCACTTTTGCAGCTAGCCTCGCGCAAGCTTTCCGACCGCTGAGGTGCTGTAACAGCAATGTCAAGTGCAGTCGGAAGGCCGGCTAAGCTAGGTACAAAGATGTCTGCGGGACGACGGCGCCCGAGGCTCGTGTCTTCGGGGCGCTGCGGCAACAGCAAACCAGGCTTTTCTCGTTCAGGCTGTAGGCCCGCCCGCTCGGCCCATCGGAGAATAGTGTCTCGAACCGCATGGTGCCGGAGGGTGCGTTCCCCCCCCGCGGAACACGCCCCAGCATGCAGAGAGAAACGGTCGAGAACCCCATTGCACTGAGGGCACCATGTGTCGTCAGCAGCATCGGGTAGCCCAAGTCTGTGGCGAAGCTCAGTGACAAAAATTGCAGGCTCAATGCGCAGCAGGCCATGCGGGCGAGCTGCCAGGAACGCTCTTGCGCCAGGTGCTGCTTCAGACAGGAGTAATGCACGACCAGTCAAAGTTGAAGAACTAAGCTGGGCTTCCCAGCTGGTATCGTCCAGGGCCGTGGTCAACTGTTTTTGCGGCTGCCCCAAGCACTGCTGCAAAGTAACCTGTTGAGCCGGCGGGAGGTTGCTGTTGTAGAGCTGCAAGGTAGTACCAAAATGCCCCGAGGCGAAGTCAGCGTCAGAAAACTTGGAGTCAAGTTGGGCACAAAGTTGACGACTTTTGCCTGCAGATGAAAGGTAAGCAGCTGGCCCATCCAAATGCGTGGAGCGCAAGCCAAGCCCCGCCTGAGCAAAGCTTCTGGCTGCTTGCTGCCACTGGGCATCGGTTGGGTGAAGCCCGGTTAAACTGCTGAAGCAAGCACGCACTCGTTGATCAAACATCTTGAAGCTGTCCATCTGGGGTCCAGGCGGCGAGCACCGCATGCTGTGCACCATTCGGCAATGCCCAGCGCTGGAGCGTAACAGGCGGACGCCGACCTGCGCATCATCCAATCCACCAATGGCATCCAGGAGCTGAGAGGCAGCGACTGTTCGGTCTTGAGCATGAGTGGAAACGAAGTCGTCATCCCCCACGGCTGCCCCAAGCAGTTCAAAGTTACGCTGAACACGACTGTTCCCAGCACCATCGGTCAGGAGGGCCTGTTGGAGATGGGCAGCAAGGCCGGAACAGCTACCATTGTGCAAGCAAACCACTTCCGATTTGTCCAAATTGAGGTGAAGGCCGAAGTGAGCCGATCGAGTTTGGATGTGGGCCAGCGCAGCACCAACAGCCGCCACATCTCCCGCGATGACGCCATCATCCAAATAGAAAAAGGCGAGGTCCAGAGGCCCTTGGCTCAACTCAAGCGCCAAGGGGTGCAGAGCACTGGCAAAGAGCAGCGGCCCCAAAGGGTCTCCTTGCTGGACCCCACCAGCCGAGAGCAAGTGGGTTTGACCGAAGTGGAGCTCCGAAGGCTGCTTGTAGCACCAAATGACCCAACGGGTCAGAGCAGGAAACCGCAAGGCAACAGAGTCCAGCACCGCTTGCCGAGAAACCAAGTTGAAGGCATTTTTGAAGTCAAGCTTCACCAAGATTTTGCCGGTGTGTCCTGCATTGCGGTCATGCCAAGCCCGGGCCGTGTGGACGGCCGCTTCAGCCCCTCCAGCAGTCCCCACACCAAGCTGCACTGGAGCAAAATGCTGCCGGGCCTCATCCCGCACAGCCTCCATCAAACACTTGGCCGTGAGGCGGCGTAGGATTTCTCCAACGGCAATGGGCCGCACGCCACCATTGGGTTTTGGCAGAGCCACCAGACTAGCACCTGCCAGGCTGGGAGCTACAGCAGCACATGCTTGGCCTTGAGCTAGCAAGCCGACCACCCCGCAGAGTTGTTGTAGCAACGCTTCGGACGAGCCAGACGCACAAGCTTCCCGAAGATGTTGGACCCGCAATCCAGAGGGGCCAGCAGCTGTGTCAGCTGGGAAACTGCGCAAGGCCCGGGCCACAGCATCAGGCACCAGCACTGGGGCCAAAGGTTGGGCCGCCAGCTCGGGTGTAGTAGGAACAGGTTGGGCTGGGTGAAGAGCTTGAAGAGCTTGTGTTGTGGCAGCGGTTTGCGGGCAGAGCCCCTCCGACTGCAAAGCATTGCAAGCTTTTCTGTCAAACCCTTCCCTGGCCAGAGCAGTGGCAAGAGCCCGCTGCTCGTCCACAGTTGGCGGCTTGCTGCGCCCAGCGCCTCCCAGCAAGCGGCCACGAGACTCCCAAAGACTCATTCGTTCCCCCTGCTGCCACCGGTGGAGGCGATCCAGGGTGTAGGCAGCACTGGCCTTGACATGCTTGCGGCCGCTGTGAGGGGGCGTGCCGAGCACACAACGGGGCAGCATCAGGAGTTCTTGCCAAGCCTGTTCATCATTGCGGTGCACCACTGTGGCCAGAGCCCGTGTTAAAGTCTGGCTCCATAAGTGCCGAGCATTGTGAGGCACATGGCGGAGGGTTGGCGTGCTGCCTTGTTGGATGTCCCGGAAGGAGGGTAGCTGAGGCCCTGGCTGATTGGCGGCAGGCGGGGCTGTGGCAGCACGAAGGGCGGGGTGGCAAGTTGGGTGCACGCCGTGCCGGACAGACACACTGAGGCCACAGGCCAGGCAGCGTGTCCGCCCTTGTGTGTGGAGCCAAGCAGGCGGCACCTCGCCTTGCAAGCTGCCAGACAGATGAGCATCGATGTGGTGGCGCATGCTGATATGGTTGGCCTACCCACGTGCTCGTGTTCGGTCGGCACAAGGGCAGCCAGGAACCGGACAGAAAACACGAGCCAACCCGGCATCGACTTCCATGGCTGAAGGCTGCGAGGGATCCTCAGGGCCAGGGTGGGAAGCCTCCCCCACACGGACACCAGTCAGGCCGCAACGACGCCGGAGGCGTTGAAGCCACTTGAAGCGCTGCTTTGGGTGATGTTGGCGGCCGTGACGGTGAAGAAGAGCCCAAGACGAGATCGGTGATGTGGCCACAGAACTCCAGGTCTGATTCAAAGCCTGGGTGAGGTGCCGCCTCTCTCGTCGGTTGATGGTGCGGAGAAGGACAGGGCACCTGGCTTGCATTCTTGTAGGCACCACCGGCCTGAGGCCCACGAGGCGCACATGCGAGCCACAGAGCAGGAGCCAGACCGCCAGCCATCCCGGGGAAGGAGCCATGGCACGTCAGCGGCAGCAGCGGAAGACCAGCCAACTCCGACCCAATAATGCGGAGGGGGGCAGCCCCCCGCCGCCAGATAAAGAAGAGCCGGGCAAGAGATGGCCAGCCAACCCCCCCGAAGCTCGCTGCTGCCACTGGGGGAGAGAGTAACGTTAAATATTTGATGTTTGTCGGTTCATCTGCTTGAGCCAAATCGTTGTTACTACCCCAAAGTCCTCCCATAGCAGAAACTGGAGAGCCCTAGCTGTTTTGTTGAAACTGTAGACACTGGCTGTTGATCCAAAAGGCAAGGACTGGCCAATGTAGTAAAACCATTTTCCGCTGCTGTCTCGGGCTCCAAGCACTGAGTATTTAAGACTGGCGGAACTCACAGCCAGTTGTTTGTAGGCTTTGGATAAGTCAAAGCATCGTCCCAGAATAGCCTCGCCAGCCATTGCCGCACTTGAGAGCCTCCCGTGTAAGACTGTGCCGTCAGAGAGCTGGAGCGATACCTGAGGCCCTTCTTTCAGCAAGCGCATCAAGAGAGTTATTAATGATGCTAAAACATCAACATCTTGCAACTCCAGGTATGACCGGGATGCAAAGGCAGCATTGACATGACTTCTGCGGTAGTCATCGATGATGCGCTCTTTCCCATCATCGCCTTGAACGAGCAAAAAGCGCTTGGTCAAGGTCCAGCAAGGTGTGCCCAGCTCGGCCGTCACTTCCTCTTCTGAGAAAAAGGGGCCTCTAAGGAAATTCTCCTCCACCTCTTCCTGAGACAGCTCAACCAACCTATCAGCATGTTCTTTCTCGTGGTCAGCTAGGGGTCGGCCTATTGTAAGCTTTCTTTGCAGCGGGGCTGACAAGTTCAGCTGATCGACAGTCATGGCGGCTGGTTGCAACTTCTCATGGAAAAGCTCTGAGAAAGGCTCCTCGCACACTAAATCAACACCTTCCAAAAAGTCACGCATAACCTGCATGTCTGGGAAAAGGTTCGCCTTCAGGCGCTCTTCAAAAAGCAAGAGGCGTTTGCCTTTGACAACTCCCTGAACGTGCGCTGGAAGCTTTTTATGCAACTCTGCTTCGGCTATACTCAAATCAGCTGCTCTGTTTCTGTAGAGCTTCAGCATCTCCAATCTTTCTCTAGCTAAGACTGCAGGCTCTTTGGTGACCATGGCAAACAAGGCTTTCATTAGCCGATCAGGTAAAACAATGGTGGAGTCCATTGGGTGAAAAAGCTGCAGTGCTCTCGCAATGTGACCTTCCGGCTCCACACAAACACCTACTTTGATACCACTCCCATTCGACTGTAATTCTTCAGCCACCTCTACTTCGTCCCCCGCAGTTTTAGGTGGAAGGGACTTTTCATTGTCAGCTAAGCGGGCATTGTCAGCTAAGCGGCAGCCAGCGAAAAGTCTCAAAGTCCGGGATCAGCTGTTGAAGCGCTCGGTGTTGTCGCCCTTGAGCTTGAAGGCTGTCCAAGCGCAGTTGTTTCAGGTTCAGAAAAGTTGGACCGGCTTCGAGCTTTTGCAAAATGCAGGCAGCTAAACGCCTAGCAAGTATCGCCGGGTACTCTGCTTCAGCTGCTGTATCAAAGACCCATCCCTTACCGTCAAGTTTTTTGGCAGACCAAGGCTCATGGCTATGAGAGTGGTCACAACGCACTGCTAAGGAGTTGAAAACACCTGGAGACCCCAAAATAGTTGTGCTTTTGTTGCGCGATGAACCATGCATGCACGCGTCAAACAAGGTTGCCTCCAGTGAAAAATACCAGTTGATGAACCCCTCATTTCCAGTCTGCTTGACAAGTATCACCAGCAACGGCCATAACCAGCTGCGTGCCGGGTTTTCAATTGAAACAATGCAGTTGAGAAGGTAGCATGCCATAAGCAAGGTGATGGCGTGCTTATAGATAACATTGGCCTTGTCCACCTTGATCTTGTCTGTAGCCGACAACCCCGGCCGTCCAAAAAGATTTGACTCATCTCTCGGTGGTTGGGGCGTGGGGGCCCCTTGCTTTCGCAACTCTTTGGATACCTGGTGTTCTCTGGCTCGGCTGCATGTACCACACATAAGTCCAAAATGGACTGCATCTGGCTTCACAAATTCTAACATCTGTTTTGCCACGTTGACTTCGTCATCAAGGCTCAGATCCATGGTGAAAGTGGGCACCTTTGGCGTGAAACGATTTGCTTGGTGATCCACGGCAAAAACTTGGCAGCCTGCATTTTTCATAGCCAGAGAAAAAGCTCCTGACCCTGAGAAAAATTCAATAAACGTCGTTTGTCGTTGATTGTCAGGCTTCTCAGCTGCTACTGAAAGTCAGTGTTCACATTGATTGTAGGGCCGCTTTGCACCGCATTTGAAGCATTCATGAATCCCAAACTTGCATTTGCTTTCCTTCTGTCTGTTGCACAGTCCCCATTGGAACTTTAAACACCTCCAACCGTTGGCGCCTTTCCGTTGGCAACCCTGGGGCAGCTTACGCCAATTGGTGGCGCCTGGTGCTTGGTCTGCGGTTTTTGGAGCTGGTTTTCCTGGTACTGAAGGTGCTCCTGGGTTAGGCTTGGGCTTTTTGGGCCCAGGTGCATCAGTGTGATCGCCCTCATCACGCTTGGTACCCTGTAAGGGTGTCAGGAAGCATAAAACCTCTGGCGATGTGGTGAGTTGCTCAATGAAGGCGTCCAGCGGCCTTGCATCTGGTGTTGTTGGCTGCAGCCTCCCTCGAGAGAGCTGGGATAGCTGCAGCCACATCTCCTTGTCACACTCACAGATTTGTTGTGTGGTTATGTAGCGGTATCCCGATGGTGGGTCCTTGACCTTGGCCAACATCAGTTTTGTTGTCCATTTTTCCAAAACCACAAAGCTGGCTAATCCAGCCTGGTCGTAGGCCAGGTTCCTTCTTGTCCAAGCATTCCTCAGGTTAAGGTCACCATTGGTGTCGCACTTTAATTCTTCTGCCTTCTTCCCCATGCGGATGTTGCCAGCAGCATCAAAGGTGAGGGCAACTTCATGCTTCTCCTGGTGGATCTCTTGCACTCGGCTGATGCAAGCATGTGGTGGTATGAAGAGCAGGGCCCCATCGTCTTGCATCGCCACGATTTTGTCAACCAACTTGTGGGCCGGCTCCAACTCCGCCGTCCATGTGACCCCGACAAGATCGCCTTTTTGGCGTTCAATCCTGGCCATGCGCTCTGCAAGTGGCATGGTTCTCGGTTTGTCCTCTGAAGTGCGGTCAATTCTCGCTTGCATATCTGAAGCTGCATATGTTCTACCCTCAAAGTACAACCTTCTGCAAAGGACGATCTCTTGGGGCGTCACCTCACGGCCCAAAAGCGCTTCCACTGAAGCTTTGATGGGTGTATCATCAAAACTGTTCTGGTCAGTCTGGCAGCAAAACGCCCACTGACCAAATGTATCCAGATTGCATCCTTGCAGCTCTACCAAAAAGCCCTCGGGCACCCCGATTGCCCTTGCACGTGCTTCCCATGCCGCTTTCGACTCCAGTGAAACCATGGCCAGGTCAATAACGCCAGTGACTGAGAAAAATCTGAAAGTTGTTGTAAAAGGATGTTATGATTGAAAAACATTTGAAACCTCGACATGCATGAGTCTATTGAAATCAAACACCCTTTCACTCTGATTCCTGACATCTGTTTGGATTGCGACTTGGGCCGCCTCAAACTTGATGCACAAGGATCGCAGTGATTTGTGAGGCTTCAGCTTCATAAAAATCAGTGAAAGACGACACCTGTTTGGATTGTGGCATGTGCCACCTCAAACTTGATGTGCATATGACTGTGCATCTGATAAACATGTTTTAACGCTCATGCACTAATGACTTCAAGATCGTGCTTGGCGTGATCATGTTGTGCACTGACATCTGTTTGGTTTGCGACCTGGCCGCCTCAAACTTGATGCGACACTGCCCTAAATTGGTAAGAGAGAAACGGACTAAAAAAAAAAAGTGGGGGAGAATTAAAAATTGTTGAAGTTAATGTTGCAAGAACCTGTTTGGATTGCGGTGCACCCGCCTCAAACTTGGCTGCCGCAACAACCCCACTTTTTCTGCGCCCTCACGGCTGCGATTTGTCGCACTGCTGGCACACCAGCAACTGGGAGAAGTCAGGGTCTCCCTCTTTCCACTGCCGATAGTTTGACGACAGTTTTCTGCCACACCACATGGTCTGGTCATCACGTTTCACATGAACCACCAAGGAGTCTTTGTGCAGTAATCTCTGTCCAGTAACTGTGTCTGCTGGCATTGACATGACTGAGCACTCACAAATTTGCAGCTTTCAGCAAAGATGTCCTCTTCTGAAACGTCAGATTCGGACGCATCCCAAACGCCAGGCTGTTGGGGTGGCTCCACAGGCTCGTCCAGCAGGTCCTTGTTCTCCTGAAATATGCGGGCAGCATTGGAAGCATCTGGATCAAACTCGAAATTGCGAATGGCTGTCAACTGTCAACATCCTGAAAACTCTGGAATGCAAGGCAGTCAGATTGTCCCTTGAATAGGAAAGCGGCATCACTGCATTGGCATCCATGTGGTGCGTTAACATGCGTCGCTCATCCATGGAGAACCCCCCAAGCTTGCCAGCCCATGTAGGGATGGTTGCCTTGCAGCTGTGGGTGCTAAACCTGGCAGCTTTCTCTGGAGTAAGGCCCGCACGCACCAACACGTCTCTAAGCCAAAAATTGGCTTCCGCTGTTGTGATACGCCTTTTCGAAAACTGCCCTGAAACTTCTGAGAAGGCAGGCATGATGGTTTCTGGCTGCATGGCTTTCAATTGCATCTCCCATTTGATACACCATGGGTTGAAATGAAGGCCCCAACCAATGGCTGTAAAAGGCAGCAACATCCCTCTTAAAGCGCCCCCTTAAGCCCCCCTTGAAGCGCCCCCTTAAGCCCCCCTTGAAGCCCCCCCTTAATCCCCCCCCTTAAGCTCCCCCTTAAGCCCCCCCTTAAGGGCTTCCCCCCTTCAAGAAAGGGGGGAGGGGGGGCACGCTTCATGACCCCTTAAGCCTCCCCTTAAGCCTCCCCTTCAAGCCCCCCTTCGACGAAGGGGGTGGGCCCGCCCTCATTGCTTGACTGCTCCATCAAGGTGGAGTGGCCATCCAACTGGCATCAGGGAGTCTTCTAACAAACCATCACCATTTTGTTCGATGACTGATCCAAGTAACGGAACGTCAATCGTGGCCTTAAGACTGATGTGCGATTTGTTACACTGCCATGTTTCTGCTGCTAGTAGTCCGCGAGCGGCTACTACCTCCAGGGCTGCAAAGCGTGGCTGCTCACGAAGGGATAGCATCTTCCTTGATGGTGAGTCGTGATCCATGCATAGGGTCGAGCGTGTTCGGGGTTCCTTCGGCAGCAGCTCTGGCAACAGTTTCGTCTTCAAACCATGTGGGACGGAGAGTCTTGACCCCCATTGCATTCTGTGATCGTGCCGTTTTGATGCTTTCCCTGCGTAGGCTGTGGTACATGGGAGGGACCATCCAGGCAGGGATGAATACATTAATGTAATTGACATTCATGCAACGTTGGCACCTTTGGGTTTGAAGTCAGCCGTGATACAACGGATCTGTCCGTCAATGGTTCGCTGATATGACTCGTTGCGGTCGAGAGATGCTGCAACTTTGAGGCCTAAGCAAAGCTCTCGGAAGCAGTATTCTTTCACCAACATGAAAGCGAGGTGGGGCGACCTAATTTCAAGGATATGTTTGGCAGGCATCAGCAGGGCTACCATCCATTCCGACATGAACTCAATGACTTCGCAGCTCGAGGTCGTTCAGTACTGCTCGTACGGCTTGAAGGGCAATTTCCTGCTGGGGAGTTGCTTGGAGGTACTTGGCTTCCATGTACTTCCTAGTTCAGACTGCCTTGTGCTTCCACTGAGCAGCTTCACAGTACGCCTCTTGGCTTTCGCCAGGTCGTTCAAGGGAGTTGCTTGGAGGTATATGTTCCCACCGTGTGTCGAACAAATTCGTCAGCAAAAAATAGTCTCCCCATTTTGGAGACCCATTGGCTGGCACTTTCCATGTTGATGGTAAGCTTTGCAAGGGGCCAAGGATCTGGGAGGGTCGATAGACAGTGCAGCAACTCTGAGGTGAGCTCTGGCGGTATCATGGGCAGTTCTCGCTGGAGGGCTGGTGCCCTGCAGGGTCTGCTACGTTTATTTCCAACTCCACAAATACAAAACACATAGCACAAGAGTTTGGCCGTGCGTATCGCTAACGGGCATACTAAGACGGCGTGGTCTATGTTATGACATGAACATATAGACGCACATGTATGTGTACGCGTGTGAAAATAAACTCCGCGCCACATGTGGTGAAATGACAGTCGACGCAAAATCAACTCGTCCATTCGCCCAAAAAATTCTGAAACTTCAGTTTCGGAAATAAAACAAATTGCACACATGAAATACAGCGAGTGGAAAAAGATGCTCAGTCTTTTTTCATCCAGCAGATGGGGCGTGGTGGGAGACACCGTGTCTTGGGTGGGACAAGTCTTTTGTCAAAATTTTGGGACGACCCGCCCTCCCTACCCTTGAGTGAAAGAGCAACACGTCGTAAATTAAACAAGTGTTGCCATTTTGATGTGCTCATGTGTTCAGGTTTTTGTTTTGGTTCTTGTTTCTTGGTTTGTCCAAAAACAAAACAAACAAAAACGGAAGTTGCGTGAGGAAATAAAATCGAGTTTCTTTTCAAGAAACTCTCAACTTATTTCCAACTCCACAAATACAAAACACATAGCACAAGAGTTTGGCCGTGCGTATCGCTAACGGGCATACTAAGACGGCGTGGTCTATGTTATGACATGAACATATAGACGCACATGTATGTGTACGCGTGTGAAAATAAACTCCGCGCCACATGTGGTGAAATGACAGTCGACGCAAAATCAACTCGTCCATTCGCCCAAAAAATTCTGAAACTTCAGTTTCGGAAATAAAACAAATTGCACACATGAAATACAGCGAGTGGAAAAAGATGCAGTTTTTTTCATCCAGCAGATGGGGCGTAGTCATCGCATCTCCGGCATCTCCCCAACTAGACCAAGGCGATGTCTCAGCCTCTCCCAATTGATATTGGTTCGGCATGCACCCTTGCCTTCGATCCAGGTTAGATCGAGTCTGCTTGCCCCACCTGATGGTTGCTATGACTGGGACATCTTCCAAACCAGGTCTTGTGCTGTGGCTGAGCCTCTAGGCTCACAAAGTCGCTGATAAGGAGGGAGGCAATGCGTCTCTCCGCTCCCTTTCACTAGGGCCGTCCTTGCCGACTCGTCGTCGAGGTAGCAAACTATGAGTGCTCCTTTGTACATGGGCCCCCATTCCGAACAAGCTATAAGAACAGGCATCAGCTCCAACTCGTGAATTGGATTGCAGGAAGATTTGAAAAGCTCGACAGCTATGTCTTCCGACACGATGTCGCTAAAGAAGGAAAGAAGTGACCTTGAGCAGATAGAGTCAGGCCTCCTGCCCTTCCAGTTTAGAGCTCCGGGTTCCAAGCTCCATCTGTAAAGACGATCCAGGCATCTCCCAGGGGGTCGGCCCATCACCACTGGAGGGGCTTCCAAAACTCTATCTCTAAGAAGAAGGAGGCTTCCTTGAACCGATGAATCAAGGCGTTTCCCGCTTGAGCTCTCAACGCAGAATCTTCCCATGTTCTTCACAGCGCTGTTTGCTAAATGACCAAATGCATAAGACTCGAAGAAAATCGTCCGACCACGGAGCATTTCGGCTTCCTTTGCATCCAACCAGCCCTCTGCCAAGATGTCATTGACCTTGGTCACCAGCTCAGTCCTACGTTCTTTAGTGTGTCCAATGGTCGCTGAGTTGTCTTTGCGGCCCTCCAGATTGACTTCCAGGCTAAGCATTTTGAACTTGTGGTTGAGGGGCATGAACTTCTTTCCTTCCTTTGCAAAAGTCAGACCCAAAAAGGTTCGGTGGAGTTTCGACTCTCCAGGCAGCGCTGTTTAGCAATTCTTCTCGACTCTGCACACTGTAGTCGTCGTAGAAAACAGTCCAACCAAGGTCAAGCGCAACTAGGCCCACAAACCAGACTGCAAGACTGACCCGCAGGAAACCCGCGACGCTTCCAATTGCCCCGAAAGGCAAGGCGTTGAAGCCTATCAGTCTGATAGCGCTGCCCACTGGCGACCGGACAGCCATGTGAAGGTGGTCCCTGTCGGAACCATGCACCGCAAATTGCTTGTACGCGCTCTTCAGATCGTAGCACCTTCCAACTAGACGACGGTTGGCCCGAGAGCGAAAAAGCCGTTTTTCAAGCATCTCTGAGTATGGTAGTCGTAAAAAATAGTCGGTGATAGGTTGGTGAATTTTATATGAGCTATGGAGGGGTAAGTTGTGAAAAGTAAGATTGATTAAGAAGAGGATACATGTGACAACCCATGCATATGCACTGTGCTGCTTGGTAAAGGGCATCATATGACACGTGTCTTGCAACCACAGAGAGACATAGATAGAGAGAAAGGGAGAGAGAGAGAGAGAGAGAGGGAGAGAGAGAGAGAGAGAGAGAAAGAAAGAGGGAGAGAGAGAGAGAGAGCAGGGTCTTCTGTTGTTAGTATTGAGACACTATATTGCAAGACAATATATTAAAGATGTATTTTAGGCAGGCGAGACAAGTAGTATCAAGACAATATATTACAAGTACAAAACACTAGTTTGCATCCTATCCTTCGTATTGTTTTTCACACGCAGACGCTTTTGCACAGAAGCTGTTACACACAGACGCATTTACACACAGACGCTTTTACACAGAAGCGTTTACACACAGACGCTTTTACACACAGAAGCTTTTACACACAGAAGGTTTTACACGCAGACACTAGACACTTTTTTACACATAGGCTTTTACACACAGACGCCTTTACACACAGACACTAGACACTTTTACGCGCATAGGCTTTTACACACAGACGCTTTTACACGCAGATGTTTTTAGACACACACACACACTTTCACACACAGAAGCTTTTACACACAAACACTTTCACACACAGAGGCTTTTACACAGAGGCTTTTACACAGAGGCTTTTACACACAGACGCTTTTACACAAAGAAGCTTTTACACACAGACTCCTTTACACACAGACGCTTTTACACACACACAGACGCGTTTACACACAGAGGCTTTTACACACAGACGCTTTTACACACAGACACTTTTACACGCAGACGCTTTTATACACAGGCGCTTTTACAGGCAGATGCTTTTACACGCAAAGACTTTCACAGACGCGTTTACACACAGACCCTTTTACACACAGACCCTTTTACACACAGACGCTTTTACACACAACACTTTTACACACAGAGGCTTTTACACACAGAAGCTTTTACACACAGAGGCTTTTATACATAGACGCTTTTACACACAGACACTTTTACACACAGACACTTTCACACACAGGCGCTTTTACACACAGACGCTTTTACACACAGACACTTTTACACACAGACGATTTTACACACAGGCGCTTTTACACGCAGGTGCTTTTACACACAGAAGCTTTTACACACAGACCCTTTTACACACAGACGCTTTTACACACAGAAGCTTTTACACACAGAGAGAGTTTTACACACAGACGCTTTTACACACAAACGCTTTTACACACAGACGCTTTTACACACAGACGCTTTTACACACAGACGCTTTTACACACAGAAGCTTTTACACACAGACTCTTTACACACAGACTACACACTTTTACACACAGGCCTTTTACACACAGAAGCTTTTACACACAGACTTTTTACACACAGAGGCTTTTACACACAGAAGCTTTTACACACAGGCGCTTTTACACACAGACGCTTTTACACACAGACGCTTTTACACACAGAAACCTTTACACACAGAGACTTTTACACGCAGACCCTTTTACACACAGGAGCCTTTACACACAGAAGCTTTTACACCCAGACGCTTTTACACACAGAAGCTTTTACACACAGACGCTTTTACACACAGACGCTTTTACACACAGACGCTTTTACACACAGACGATTTTACACACAGACGCTTTTACACACAGACGCTTTTACACACAGACGCTTTTACACACAGACCCTTTTACACACAGACGCTTTTAACCCACACAGGAACCGTTTACAACACGAGACCCTTTTACCCACAAACGCTTTTACACACAGACGCTTTTACACACAGACCCTTACAAACACAGACGCTTTTCACACAACGCTTTACACCCAGAACCAACGCTTTTTTACACACGGCGCTTTACACACAAAACGCTTTACAACACAGAAGCCTTTTTATCACACAAACGCTTTTACAATACACACCGACGCTTTACCACAGAGCTTTTTACACAACAGTGAAAAGAATCGCAATTTTTTCCTCATTTTTTGACGTCCAACGTCATTTCTGCCGTAAAGGTTGCTATTGAACACTCAATGTCGCAATTTTTTCCCGAGCAGTTTTCACTCCAACGTCCATTGCGTGCGTAAGGGTTGCGCGGACACACCTCAAAGTGCGCAATTTTTCCTCAGTTTTTGACGGCCCAACGTCATTTGTGCCTAAGGGGTGCGATGACCTCCTCAAAGTCGCAATTTTTCCTCAGTTTTTGACGTCTAACGTCCATTTCGTGCGTAAGGGTTGCGCGGGACACCTCAAAGTCGCAATTTTTCCTCAGTTTTTGACGTCCAACGTCCATTTCGTGCGAAAGGGTTGCGCGCGACGCTTCAAAGTCGCAATTTTTCCTCAGTTTTTAACGTCCAACGTCCATTTCGTGCGAAAGGGTTGCGATGGACAAAGTAAAATCGCAATTTTACCTCAGTTTTTGACGTCCAACGTCCATTTCGTGCGAAAGGGTTGCGATGGACAAAGTAAAATCGCAATTTTACCTAGGTTTTTGGCGTCCAACGTCCATTTCGTGCGAAAGGGTTGCGCGGGACACTTCAAAGTTGCAATTTTTCCCCAGTTTTTAACGTCCAACGTCCATTTCGTGCGAAAGGGTTGCCGGCGACGCTTCAAAATCGCAATTTTACCTAGGTTTTGGACGTCCAACGTCCATTTCGTGCGAAAGGGTTGCGTTTCGTGGCGCTCCGGCGGCACCGCCCCCGCCTTAAGAGAGAATAGAAGAAGAGCGAGAGGAGATCTGCAGATCTGAAGGTGTGAAGATGTAGATCTGCAGATGTGAAGGTGTGAAGATCTAGATCTGCAGGTGTGAAGGTGTGAAGATCTAGATCTGCAGATGTGAAGGTGTGAAGATCTAGATCTGCAGATGTGAGGGTGTGAAGATCTAGATCTGCAGGTGTGAGGGTGAAGATCTAGATCTGCAGGGGTGAAGGTATGAAGATCTAGATGTCCAGATGTGAGGGGGTGAAGATCTAGATCTGCAGGTGGTGAGGAATGTGACCAGATATCTAAGATCTGCATTGGTGGGAGGGGGGTGTGAAGATGTAGATCTGCAGATGTGAGGGTGTGAAGATCTAGATCTGCAGATGTGAGGGGGTGAAGATCTAGATCTGCAGGTGTGAGGGTGTGAAGATCTAGATCTGCAGGTGTGAGGGTGTGAAGATCTAGATCTGCAGATGTGAAGGTGTGAAGATCTAGATCTGCAGATGTGAGGGTGTGAAGATCTAGATCTGCAGGTGTGAGGGTGAAGATCTAGATCTGCAGATGTGAGGATGTGAAGATCTAGATCTGCAGGTGTGAAGGTGTGAAGATGTAGATCAGCAGATGTGAAGGTGTGAAGATGTAGATCTGCAGGTGTGAAGGTGTGAAGATCTAGATATGCAGGTGTGAAGGTGTGAAGATCTAGATCTGCAGGTGTGAAGGTGTGAAGATCTAGTATACGGCTGCTTTTTTTTCGCAAGAACCCTTCGCATGCGCTCTCGGAATAATCTATACCCATCTCATTTCGTTGTAGGAATTCCCATACAAATCCTCAAAAAAAAGCTCGGTACCGTGATGTTCCAAATCAGATATGTTACATTACTTTACTAAGGACATTTGCACAAAATACTGCAACACGAAGTCGGTAAGAAAAAATGCCGTCAAAAGTTTCCGTTTCGACCGCCCCAAAGTGAGCAGTCCTGCATACAATTCAGGTAACATACTCCGCGAAATTTCAAACTTCTTCGCAGCATACTCACCAGTGTAAAAACCAACATTCATCATATCTCTTGCAAGGTCCACCAGAATGCGATCAAGCGCCTTTCTCATCGTCTGCATCTTCTTATGCTCCGTGTCCAAAACACGACCCATGCATTGCTTCTTCGGCGGCGGATCCGAAGCATCCAACTCAGTCGACACAGGTTGCTCTGCATGTGAGGCATCAGCACCCGATATAGCATCCGAAGACGAACCAAGCGCCGGGCGTTGAAGTTCCATCTCCTGCAATCCACTCCCGGACAGTTCCAACAGAGAAGATGCAGAAGCAGGAGGAACTTCGACTCCAGGCTCCTGGTCTATGCTCCCATCACAAAACTTCAAAAGGTCTGCTTCTGAAAAATTGCGTCCAATGTACTTGACATCCACATTGCATCGCATCACTGCTTGCGCCACCGGGTTCGACATCCCTTCAAAAGGGTGATCACGCCGAGCTTGAAACACATGCGGGTTTTCGTTTTTGAACTCTTCAACCTCCTTCAAATCTACTGTCTCATATTGCAACCGAGAAAAACCTGCTTTCGCAACTCGAGGCCAACCTTTCCGACATAACACTTTCGGCTTGTCCTCCTTGCCCAGAATCATTTCAACGTGAAAGCAACCAAAGCGACACCCACATTTGCCTTTCACGGCTTTCCTCAGCCAAAGCAACATGTCGTGTTTACATATACATACTTCTTCACGTTGACAGCCAACTATGCACGTTGTACACTCCAGACGTCTCTTTTCCATTCTACACAAAAATGTTTTACGCTAACTGATACCGTAACAGCAACCGTGCAACATGTAAACGAACAACAAAAGCCATGACCAAGCCGAAACCGCACGTAACTCAAAAATAACGACAAAAACAAACAACCACACCCACAACCACAACCAAAACAACAACCACGACAACAACAACAACAACAACAACAACAACGACAACGACAACAACAACAACAACCACCACAACTTTGCCAAGCTCATTGCGAGGAACTTTTTGAAACATGATTTCGTGCATTTGTGAAAATGATTCTGGATCACCAAACGTCTGTAATCCTCACAGAATTTTTTCTTCCACTCAAGACCATCTCCCGCAGAACGTTCACTGCGTCGCAGATACTTGGGTCGCAAAGAAGCATAGCATCCGGTCAATGTCAAAACCTTGCCAGCCACGGATCCGCCCAACTTCAAGGCTTCCAATTCGTGTCCATCCGGCTCCGTAGGCACCAAAGGCGCGGATTCATACTGGTGACCACATTCTGATCGCTGACGTTCATTCAGAGGCAGTGGCTGTGTCGGACTGCTCAACTGCTCCGACAAGGCCAATTGAGAATCATACTGAAAACGCTGCACAGCCTCCAAAACACGACGACTCCACCGCTGCAACTCAACGACCAACTCACCATGCTGCACCCGATGAATCAGTTTCCGCAAGCGATCTCCCAGGTCGTGTCCCAGCAAGATAATAAGCATGTGGGGGTGCAAAGAACCACGACCCTGAGTCTCCAACGGGCCGTTCAACGCCACAATATCACCGAAAACACCTCCTTGCAGGGAACTCGCAATGCCATCTTCGAAGGTTGCTGCCACGCCAACCCGAAAACTTCCCTTGGTCAAAGGTGGAAGAATGCCCAACCCTTCCTCACAGAACAAATCCATCATCAAGGCAAAGCAACGCGCTTGAGCGACGGGATCGCTCGCGACAATCCGTCGCATAGCAGCTGCGCTGGGCAATTCGGGCATCTCCGCCTCCCAGTCCAAATCAATTTTGCACTCTTCCACTTTGACATTCTGCAGGTGCAATTGAAGTAGCAAGGACGAGCGCATATCTGCGATGTTGGGAGTGATGAACAGATGCGCAGAACCATAATGCCACCCAGCCGCATGTCCACGCAACCGGATCTGGCTGCGGTGCCCTTCCATGCCAATGATGCTCGAAGTTGCCTGAAGCACTCCTCCCAATGCTCGCTTCAAGGCCACATCCACCTGCGGATCTCGCAGCAACTCCCCGAGGTCCGCATTGTCTCCATGCAATGCCATTGCCTTGAGCAATTGGTCCGTGTTGACTTCAGAAATAACACGACAATGTTTGCCAAAGCCACGACGCATCACATGCGCTTTCGTCGCACGCATCAACTGCAATCGACGCTGCACGTCGTACATCACTGGAAGCTCCTGCCCGCATACTTGGAACAAATGCGACAAAACTCAAAAACTGAAACCACCAAAACACAACCACCAAACCATCCTGGGAAAACAGAAAACTCAGCAACAATTGAATAAACCAAATCCAAAGCACTGAAAGCGACCATCTTGGCAACAAGGCATCACCCTCACTGTAATGCAGTTCTTCCCGAAGCAACAAATATCGAAACACTTCTGTTGCATCCATGTTGGCTTCACGCTTCAAAAAAGGCAAGCCATCACCCCATGGAAACAAATCCGGAAACGACATGCCCCAGGTGGCCGGATCAAACATCGACAGCGGTTCGTCTCTGGTCGGAACAACCAACTTGGAAGGTTTGACTTGGAACATAGCTGATTCCACATTCCGCTCATTTTCAGCCGTGCCACGGGCAATCTTCTGAATTCTCCGAATTTTTTGAAATGTTCGCCTCTCTTGGGCTCCTTCACGACCCAAAAGTTCACCAGGAACAGATGCATCCGGGGCCGGCATTTCATTGTTGATGCGGTTGCGAAGCACATCGGCAGCATCGCTCCTTCGCCGCCCACCCTGTCTCACACAGACCTCCTCCACATCCTTCAACACACGCACCCACTTGTTCTGTTCATCCGCACCATCGTTCAAGCCAACAATGGAAGACATCAAATGACCTGCAATGTTTGCGTGAGTGGGTTTTCCATATTTACTTTCACACACACAAAACAAAATGGTTCCGAAACGCAGACGTTACAAAGCAAAACTCGATATTAACATCGTTTTCGATCGCTTCATTCGGACAGGTGCCCTACCATGAAGCAATCACCTGCACCTGCAATGTGTGCGCGAGTTTTCCATATCTACTTTCTGCCACACAAAACAAAATGGTTCCGAAAGGCAGACGTTACAAAGCAAAACTCGATATTAACATCGTTTTCGATCGCTTCATTCGGACAGTCCCTACCATGAAGCAATCAATAAAACCAAATTCAATTCAGAACCCTGCCTGGTGCATCTAGGCCTTCACGCTTTTCTTCACTCGCATCGTCCATCTTCTCATCATCCGACGCGTCTTGTCCCTGTGCGTCTGCAGGACCTCGCTGCAGCAACTCCTGCGCCAATGCAGAATCCTCCGCAGTTTCCAGGACACAGCCCTCCAAAAGATCATCACTGCCATCTCCCAGTTCCACCTCCGCATAGAAAGGATTCGTTTTCCTCAAACATTCAACAGCGGCAGTGTACTCATCTCTCGGGGCACGCAACAAAGAAGAGCCCTTGACTGCATCCTTCTGGCTTCCAACCAAAACAAACAAAACTGCATCTTGCATATCAACATCTTTTGGAGGGAGCGTGGTCAGCACTGAAGACGGCTTTGCTTGCAGGAGAAAAATCGAATTCCCTACAAAGCCATGCTGACGTTCCTCACGCGACAAATGCCCGGGCTGCAATACCACAACCTGCATGCACGCCCGTGTCATCGGCAAAAGTCGCTTCGTGGCCGAGGCCAGGCCACGCAATGCGGACAGTTGCTCGCCCATCCAAAGGTCATTGGCCAAGCTGTGCCGAGGCAACGTCAGACTAGATGACATCAACGAGCCCTTGCAGTCACTGCACACCAGGCAAGGATCCTGCAATTGCAGTGACATCCGAACATATTACTAGAACTTCGCCCAAACAAAGTCGAGTAATCCGATGCCGTGAACAGAAAATTAGCTACAAACAAGTTGGTATACCGTGATCCCTCAATGAAAGCAACAAACCCGTGCAGTCAGTGGTAAGGGTCCTTCAAGTCCACCGGCATCCGACGCTTGTGTAAGAGCAAATGCTCCCCCTTGCAGTATGGATGTTCAACAGCCGAAGCATGCAGAGCCTCCAAAGGGATCTTCGGCCATCTTCGACTGTATCTTTCAACTCCAAGAATTCGACACAAGCGTTCCTGTTGACCACACGGAATCACATCCACCGCACCGTTCTCCATCTCGGTGCTGCCAGCCGGATCTTGGAATAAGATTAACATCTTCAACTGCTCCCGCCAAAACCTGCGAGCACACACCACGCATGCAGTTTCAAAGCGACCTCCTTGCTCGGGCTGTCGAAGCCTTTCATCAGCATTCTCCATGAGCCGACGTTGCGAAGCAAAGCTGGTGACCTGATGCATCACTTCATGAAAACATCATCAGCAAATCTCAGTACCATGACATCTCACATCAAACATGTAACACTACCCTACTCCGATCGTGTTAACAGAAATACAACACAAAAAGCTCAGTACCCCGACGCCGTGAATTAAAACTATTACCTCACTTTATGATACAAATTCCACACAAATAGCTACAAAAAGCTCAGTACCCCGATCCCACAAAAGGTCAGCGCAGACAAGAAACTGTGGGGCCCAAGTGTGTCAATAGTCCAATGACCTTCTTACGATACTCGATGAGCACACGGCTGGCATCGGCACCTCCACTGTGTTTCTCCACTAAATGTTCCAAAAACTCTTTCTGTCCGCCAGTTCCAAAATTGCACAGTCTGCACTGGTAACGCTCCAGCGGATTCTGAACATCATCATCATCATAAGACCATAACACAAGGCCAGACAGCGCTTCACCAATAGCAGTGATAGCTGGACTGCAGTCCAACATCTGCGCAACTTCACGCAGCTTGATCTCAAACTTCATATTCACATTTTCCAACACAGCAAATGCTTTCTTGGCAACTTGCAAATTCTCTGGCAAGGCCTCCATAGCAATGCCCGCAGCAACATCCATCTCCACATCTGCCTCCTCAGCAGCTTCCACACATGAAGAGCCAGTGCTGTCAGGAACAACTGCATTACCATCCCCTTCCACATCCACCTCCGGAACACATTCCACAACAGAAGTGCCAGCGCCGAAAAGGATGGCACTCAATGGCACAAAAGCGGCCTTGCAAAGAGTTCCTTCAGTCCACCCAGGAATCGACTGCATCAAGTTCCGTTCCGTGTCGGATCTCCATTTGATACCATTCTCTGCATCATCCGAAGCTTCCAAACAATCCAACTTCAACTCCTTGATGTTGTCCACATCGTCAGGGAATGCAGCTTTCATGGAACGACAGCGCACCTTCTTCTCCTTCTCCAAATACTCCGACACCCGCTTGAACAGCACACCGTCTTCATCTGAAGTCGGCAACCGCAAGCACTGCTGCACTTCCTGCCATTGTCGTATATCCAGTTCCAATTGAACGACAACCGGAGACACGCCGCTCCTGTACACACGATGTCATAATCAGTATGCAATTCCTCGAGATCTCACGGACAGCCCCTACAGAAACCTCGGGAAGATATCTCTGATGATCTCGAGATATATTGGCTACCATGATCACGCGCATGATGTATAAATAACATACGTTATCTCATTCATCGCGCAAACAAAAAAAGCTCGGTACCATTATGCTTTACATGAGCAATTCTGGAGATCTCACGGACAGCCCCTACAGAGACCTCAAGAGATGCAACAAATGTTGAAGATATTTGTTTGTCGATCCTTGGTATTTCACAAACATGATGCCATCTATGACATATGTCATGTCATTTTATTATGGACATTTCCCCATAAATGGGACAAAACAACTCGGTACCATGATGCCGTGTATAACACATGATAATTCATTTTAGCATGCAAATACCCGCATAAATTGCCAAAAAAAAACGCGGTACCATGATGTTGTTATTCGCAAAGGTGACAAAGGTAAGAAAAGTACACAAAACACACAACAACGACACGCACTCGTCCTGGAATCACGGAGTTCTCCGACCGTCACTGGATCGTGACGTGAGCGCATAGCTTGCAATGCAGGCGTCTGGCGAGGATGAAGTAACTGCGTCAGCAAAAGCCAAGCAAACTGTAAACACTTCTTGTTCCCATAGCGAGCAGATGGAAAACATTCGGACCAATAGCACTCCTCCACGTCCTGGTCAAATCTTTCCCAACCATATCTCCGCATCAGGCATCGCAGGTACGTCGCGTCTGCAGCATCCAACTTACCTCGACGCCGGCGCACCTCGCCCTCATCATCCACCACCAACGCTTTCGTGCCCCACAGGATGCCAAGGACCACCTGCAAGCAACGCAAAGACCAAACCACCGCGAACCGGCAAGACACAAAAAAAAAACTAACGCAGGCCATACAATAGTTTCGACAACCACTCACCTCCACCACATTGTCACGATCCTCATAACCACCAGAACTGTCCCATTCACAAGCAGCTGTAAGTGTGTGGACATCCCACAAACGGCTCGCCACTTCCAACATGTCCGCGTCGATGGTGAACCCAACCAAACGACACCATTGAAGTCGTCTTTCTTCCGATACACTCAGCAAAACACAGGACAACAATGCCACGACCTGATGCCGCAGCAAATGCTCCATGCCAATGGAGGCGAAGTAACCTGGTAAATCCAATAAATCAACAGAATCCGTGACAGCTTTGCTGGGCCACGATTGCTGCACTTCATCGAAAGTAGCAAGAAGCGGCAACGCCGCATCCACCACACGAGCATCCAAAGAAGCAAGCGAAAGATGCAATCCCTCCACCTGACCCATGGTCTTGTCGGCCAAAACCGCCAAAATACGCATGCGATCTTTTTGTTCTGGAACAGCATCTCGAAGCAATGTAGTATCAGGCGCCGCAGGACTTTCCAAACATCGTTTCAGCCAGCCCCACAAGACACTTGCACCAGATGCAAGGGTATCATCGTGACACGGCTCCTGCTAAAAATAAAAATAAAAAAAAACAGCCGCACTTGACGTTTTTGCAATGCCGACAATCTACAATTGCCGGCATAATCACTATTCAATTCTCGAGATCTCACAAACAGCTCCTATAAAAACTTCAAGATGCCTTTTTTTATTGCACCCAACCTCCGTGGAAGTCGCCAAGACTTTCATCAACGATCTGCGCAGCTCTGCTACAGGCAACCAATTCCGGTTGGAATGTGTCTCCACACCACCCGCAGTGGCCAGGACTCGAAGCTCCTCTGCAGGTATTTTGTACAAAGCACGATGGAGCCACTCCTCACCCTCTGAAACAGCTCCAAGGTGAAGTTCTTCCAATTTGGCAGCCGATGCTTCGTCCACCTACAGCATGGAACACACCGCCACCACAAAACAACCATCATCCTACATTTTTTCCCGCTCCTCATGCATATCAATGAAATAATAACACATAGATCCACTACATCACAAACGAAAATTGGCATGATCACTATGCAATTCTCGAGATCTCACGGACAGCCCCTACAGAGACCTAAAGAGATGCAACAAATGTTGAAGATATCTGTTTGTCGATCCCTGGTATGTCACAAACATGATGCCATGTCTCACAAACATGCAAATTCGGTCACAAAAACAACTCATGTCACAACACATTTTTTGGTTGAACCCAACCTCCGTGGAGGGTTCCAAGACTTTCATCAACGAGTTGCGCAGTTCTGCTACAGGCAGCCAAATCCCGTCAGACTTTGTCTTCGCACCACCCGCAGCAGCCAGAACTCGAAGCTGACGAGCTGACATTTCCGACAAAGAACGACTCAGCCACTCCTTGCCCTGTGAAACAGCTCCAAGGCGAAGTTCTTCCAATTTGGCAGCCGATGCCTCTTCCACCTGCGGCATCCGACACACTGCCACCACAAAACCGCCATCATTCTACAACATCGCACCATGTGACAAACATTCAAACTCGGTCACAAAAACAACTCATGTCACAACACATTTTGTGGTTGAACCCAACCTCCGTGGAGGGTTCCAAGACTTTCATCAACGAGTTGCGCAGCTCTGCTACAGGCAGCCAATTCCGGTTGGAATGTGTCTGCACACCACCCGCAGTAGCCAGGACTCGAATCTCCTCTTTTCGCATTTCGTACAAAGCACGACTGAGCCACTCCTTGCCCTGTGAAACAGCTGTAAGGCGAAGTTCTTCCAATTTGGCAGCCGATGCCTCTTCCACTTGCGGCATCCGACACACTGCCGCCACAAAACCACCATCATCCTACAACATCGCACCATGTGACAAACATGCAAATTCGGTCACAAAAACAACTCATGTCACAACACATTTTTTGGTTGTACCCAACCTCCGTGGAGGGTTCCAAGACTTTCATCAACGAGTTGCGCAGCTCTGCTACAGGCAGCCAATTCCCGTCAGACTTCGTCTTCGCACCACCCGCAGCAGCCAGAACTCGAAGCTGACGAGCTGACATTTCCGACAAAGAACGACTGAGCCACTCCTTGCCCTGTGAAACAGCCCCAAGGCGAAGTTCTTCCAATTTGGCAGCCGATGCCTCTTCCACCTGCGGCATCCGACACACTGCCACCACAAAACCGCCATCTTTCTACAACATCGCACCATGTGACAAACATTCAAACTCGGTCACAAAAACAACTCATGTCACAACACATTTTGTGGTTGAACCCAACCTCCGTGGAGGGTTCCAAGACTTTCATCAACGAGTTGCGCAGCTCTGCTACAGGCAGCCAAGCCTTGCCGGATCGTGTCTCCACACCACCCGCAGTAGCCAGGACTCGAAGCTCCTCTTTTCGCATTTCGTCCAAAGAACGACTGAGCCACTCCCTGCCCTGTGAAACAGCCCCAAGGCGAAGTTCTTCCAATTTGGCAGCCGATGCCTCTTCCACCTGCAGCATCCGACACACTGCCACCACAAAACCGCCATCATCCTACAACATGTGACAAGCACGCAACTTTCGTCACAATCCTATTCTGCCCCACCGGACCTGCATGCGTGGTGCCAAGACATCCAGCAATTGAGCGCGCAGCTCTCCAACCGCAAGCCACTTGTTGTCCGGTCCACGGCCAACATTTCGAGCATGCGCCATTTTGCGAAGCTCCATGACTGAAATGTTTGCCAGGGCATCCTGGAGCCATTCACGACCCCTGGTCACAGCACTGCTACGCAGCTCCTGCAACCGAATTTCCACGCCATCGGACGACGAGGATGACGCGGTCGCATGCTCCATTCGCACAGACATCCCCTTCAGCAAATGAAACAGCGACCACAAAATTGTACGGTACAATGATTCCCGTAGTATTTTTTGTCCACTGCTCATGCATTTCAATGAAAACATTACATATATATTTTTTTCGTGCTATACTTACATAGATCCACTGCATCGTAAACAAACACTGACATTGTCACAATGCAATTCTCGAGATCTCACGGACAGCCCCCACAGAAACCTCGAGAAGTCCAAGAAATGTTCAAGATACCTGTTTGCCAATCGTCACTTGTTTCACGAACATTCACCGTACATATAAGAATCTGGATGTTCACTCTGTACACAATGCATCTTGTCTCGACGTTCACATCTGAGCCAAGGAAAGAGGTAAAGAGGTAAACTATGCTTGTCGCTGCAGAGTTGCACAATCCACTGCAAAGGATTTGTTCGCTGACTTCCAAACTGAGACCACCACTCATGAGTTTGACATGGCAAAGAACCACTGTCGCAGAGACCTGCAAACTAAAGGCTGAACGCATCAACAAAAAAATAGTTTAACAAAGCTCAAAAACAAAAAACTCAGCAGCTCGGCAACACCATCTTGCATCATCTCGCAATGCCTCTGCAACCAAATTTCCACGGCAGCGGACGACGCGAATGACGCGGTCGCATGCACCATTCGCACAGACATTCCCGTCAGCAAATGAAACAGAGACCACAAAACGTCCACAAACGTCACGGGTGCGTGACTTCAACCAAACATGTTGCATTCAGAAAATTCCGAGACATGCATATCTGTTCGCTTGAGTTCAAAACAATGCCATGACATGCTTGAGAACAAAACAAAATTGAACGGTACAAAATTGAACAGTACAATGATTCCCGTAGTATTTTTTTGTCCACTGCTCATGCATTTCAATGCAAAGATCACATTTTTTTTTTGTGCCATAAATCACATAGATCCACTGCATCGTCAACAAACACTGACATTGTCACAATGTAATTCTCGAGATCTCACAAACACTTTTACACACAAAAGCTTTTATACACAGAAGCTTTTACACACAGAGGCTTTTACACACAGAAGCTTTTACACACAGGCGCTTTTACACACAGACACTTTTACACACAGACGCTTTTACACACAGAGGCTTTTACACACAGACCCTTTTACACACAGACCCTTTTACACACAGACACTTTTACACACAACACTTTCACACACAGACGCTTTTACACACAGACGCTTTTACACACAGAGGCTTTTACACACAGAAGCTTTTACACACAGACGCTTTTACACACAGACGCTTTTACACACAGACTCTTTTACACACAGAGGCTTTTACACTCAGAAGCTTTTACACACAGGCGCTTTTACACACAGAAGCTTTTACACACAGAACTTTTTACACACAACACTTTCACACACAGAGGCTTTTACACACAGAAGCTTTTACACACAGGCGCTTTTACACACAGACGCTTTTACACACAGACGCTTTTACACACAGACGCTTTTACACACAGACCATTTTACACACAGACACTTTTACACACAGAAGCTTTTAAACACAGAAGCTTTTACACACAGAAGCTTTTACACACAGACGCTTTTGCACACAGACGCTTTTACACACAGACGCTTTTACACACAGACTCCTTTACACACAGACGCTTTTACACACAGACGCTTTTACACACAGACGCTTTTTACACACAGGCTCTTTCACACACAGAGACTTTTACACACAGAGGCTTTTACCCGCAGAGACTTTTACACACAGACGCTTTTACACACAGACGCTTTTACACACAGACGCTTTTACACACAGACGCTTTTACACACAGAAGCTTTTACACACAGACGCTTTTACACACAGAAGCTTTTACACACAGAAGCTTTTTCACACAGAAGCTTTTTACACACAGACGCTTTTACACACAGACGCTTTTACACACAGACGCTTTTACACACAGACGCTTTTACACACAGACGCTTTTACACACAAACACTTTTACACACAAACACTTTTACACAGAGAGACCTTTACACACAGACGCTTTTACACACAGAAGCTTTTACACACAGAAGCTTTTACACACAGACGCTTTTGCACACAGACGCTTTTACACACAGACGCTTTTACACACAGACGCTTTTACACACAGACGCTTTTACACACAGACGATTTTACACACAGACGCTTTTACACACAGACGCTTTTACACACAGACACTTTTACACACAGACGCTTTTACACACAACCGCTTTTACACACGGCACTTTTACACACAGACACTTTTACACACAGACGCTTTTACACACAGACACTTTTACACAGACGAAAGCGTTACGATTGACCAAGTAAAATCACAATTTTTCCTCAGTTTTTGACGTCCAACGTCCATTTCGTGCGTAAAGGTTGCGATTGACAACTCACGGTCGCAATTTTTCCTCAGTTTTTGACGTCCAACGTCCATTTCGTGCGTAAGGGTTGCGCGGGACACTTCAAAGTCGCAATTTTTCCTCAGTTTTTGACGTCCAACGTCCATTTCGTGCGAAAAGGTTGCGCGCGACCAATAAAAGTTGCAATTTTTCCTCAGTTTTTGACGTCCAACGTCCATTTCGTGCGTAAGGGTTGCGCGGGACGCTTCAAAGTCGCAATTTTTCCTCAGTTTTTAACGTCCAACGTCCATTTCGTGCGAAAGGGTTGCGCGCGACCAATAAAAGTTGCAGTTTTTCCTCAGTTTTTGACGTCCAACGTCCATTTCGTGCGAAAGGGTTGCCGGGGACGCTTCAAAATCGCAATTTTACCTAGGTTTTGGACGTCCAACGTCCATTTCGTGCGAAAGGGTTGCGTTTTGTGGCGCTCCGGCGGCACCGCCCCCGCCTTAAGAGAGAATAGAAGAAGAGCGAGAGGAGATCTGCAGATGTGAAGGTGTGAAGATCTAGATCTGCAGATGTGACGAGGTGTGAAGATCTAGATCTGCAGGTGTGAAGGTGTGAAGATCTAGATCTGCAGATGTGAGGGTGTGAAGATCTAGATCTGCAGGTGTGAAGGTGTGAAGATGTAGATCTGCAGATGTGAGGGTGTGAAGATCTAGATCTGCAGGTGTGAGGATGTGAAGATCTAGATCTGCAGGTGTGAGGATGTGAAGATCTAGATCTGCAGATGTGAGGGTGTGAAGATCTAGATCTGCAGGTGTGAAGGTGTGAAGATGTAGATCTGCAGATGTGAGGGTGTGAAGATCTAAATCTGCAGGTGTGAGGATGTGAAGATCTAGATCTGCAGGTGTGAAGGTGTGAAGATCTAGATCTGCAGATGTGAGGGTGTGAAGATCTAGATCTGCAGATGTGAGGGTGTGAAGATCTAGATCTGCAGGTGTGAAGGTGTGAAGATCTAGATCTGCAGGTGTGAAGGTGCGAAGATCTAGATCTGCAGGTGTGAAGGTGTGAAGATGTAGATCAGCAGATGTGAAGGTGTGAAGATGTAGATCGGCAGATGTGAGAGTGTGAAGATCTAGATCTGCAGGTGTGAAGGTGTGAAGATCTAGTATAACGGCTGCTTTTTTACGAAGAACCCTTCGCAGGCGCTCTCGGGAAAAACAGCAGGAAAGGACCCCTCCCCGCCGCTCCTGAATGCTTCAGCTATGATGCAGGCCAATACGTCGATGGACTGCAGCTGAAACCCCTCATGCAAACCAACCGTCCAGTTCAGCCCACAACAAGAGCATTTTGTGGGATTGTTTGATGCTGAAGCGTCGGCCACCAAACTTTAGCGAACCATCGTGCTCGCCCTCATCAAACCATATCCATCTTTTCTTGGCTTCCTCTTCAGTCTCATCCCATGTGGCTGCTTCCAGATCGGAGCCTTGACGGACATCCATGTTTCGGAAGGTGCCTGTGTTTGAAGCCTTCGCAAGGCCTTTCAACGTGCTCACGGCCATTGAAGGCCTCTTGGCCCTGGTTTTGAAGACATGTGACCTCGGCATCCACCCGCTAAGTTTGAAGCCAGCTGCAATGTCATAGATCAATTAACATCTGGATATCCGTAATCACTGAGGATCTCTTTCCATAAAACCACACGTTTGTTGTCCACAAGTTCTAAAACATGTTGGGGCATCCTGCTCCTGAGCTCTTCCTCTTGTCCTGCCAATTCTGACGCCCGTTTGACATACTTCTTGAAGAAGTCGGCTCGATTCTTGGCAACTATGGAAGGGTCTGCAACGAGTTGGCATGTATCATGTTCTTGACTTGCGGGTTCTTGACTTGCGGGTCCAGGTGCTGTTCCAAGCTTCTCGGGTGCCCAGCTGAAATTGCTCTTGAACGAAATCGTCGGGTTCGCCAGGGATCCCAATGTGGACCTTCTCAACTGTTGCATTGTCATCGACATTGAGAAAAACAGCTGTGGCGTCTTGTCGAGCGGCATGGAGATCACCTTCTTGACTTGCGGGTCCAGGTGCTGTTCCAAGCTTCTCGGGTGCCCAGCTGAAATTGCTCTTGAACGAAATCGTCGGGTTCGCTAGGGATCCCAATGTGGACCTTCTCAACTGTTGCATTGTCATCGACATTGAGAAAAACAGCTGTGGCGTCTTGTCGAGCGGCATGGAGATCACCCCCTGTAACAATGTGGCGTGAGACTGGTTTGGCACCTTTTGGAAGTGTTGCCAGAAGCTTATCAAGGTCTTTGGGCTTCTGTGGGTCAGCAAAAACCTTCATGTAGGTGCCAAACGCAGCACTAAAGGTTTGACTTTGTGTCCTCGAGGTAGTGCACCAAGCACCAGTCTTGGAAGGGGTGAAGGGTCGGGCCCTTCAGCTTGCTCGAGGAGCGTGTCGGGCGCTCTTGCAACACATTCCAACGCCTTGTCACGTAGGCGATGGATTACTCTTTCGCAAAGCAGTATGGGATATGCCTCTTCCTCTGCTGTTGCAAAGCGTACATTCTCATTCTTCATGGTCGTGGTCGAAGGCTTGTGCTGGTGCTTCTTGTCACATAGGAGCACCAGGGAGTCAAGCCGGCTGTGAGGTGGATCTCAAAGGGATCGGTGTCTTTACACCTGCTCTTGCCAAAGAAAACAAACGTTTTTCCTTTGCTCGACTGCATGTTCCACATGAAGGCGCAATCCAAATTCCCAGAATGGAGTCGGCTGCCTCTTCTATAAAATGTACAAGTAACTCCAGGTCATTTGCATCTGCCAAATCAAAAACACAAATGGAAAGCCACATGTTCTCGCGGCAGAATGGTCGACGGCCATTGTTCTGAAACCACATTCATGAGCAACTTTAGAAAGCCTTGCTCAACCAGCACAAATTTCAGTGATGCACAAATCTTCCAAAGACATCCCAGAAAAGTTTCTGTTGCAATTGAATTGTTTCCGAGTGCTACTGCTTTGCATCTCCTCGGATCCTGCGGTGAAAGTTGGTGGGTTTTCGCCATGAGGCGGCTCCCCATCTGACATAGGTCCCTCCTTTTTGGAGGCGGTGGAAAAATCAGGTGCATGGTGGCTTTTGCCAGCTCTCTGCAATGGAAGTGCACTACTTTCTGCTCTTCCACCTGAACTTTCCTCCCTCTCTTTACGAAACTTGAGAGGCCGTCCAGTGGGGCTGATTTGTCAACCCTTCTTGGCTTCTCTGCAAACGACCATAGAGTGCCCAGCCTTGTGACAGTAAGCGCACAAGCGCAAACCACGGGAGCTCTTGGCTGGCGTTCCACTTGTAGACAGTTGGCAGCCGTCTCTCATGCTGTAGTTCACTCTTTGGTTCGCCGGTAGCGGCAACAGCGGCCTGGTGGCCCTTGGGTCTGTTGCAAGTGTTGTGACGTGCTTGTCCAGTGGAATCTCGCTTCCGCCCATCTTCAAGCTTCCGGAAACCTCTTGTGTAAGTAGTGTCCAAGGCTCTCTATCAGCTCGGACCAGTTGATCAAGCTTGATCTGTTGGAACCCCGGGTTGACAGGCCTGCTCCAAAGGTTCAGCATGTAGTTGACCCAATGCTGATGCACGTTCCAACTCAAAACACGGTATTGGTTGAAGGCTAGTCCCCTCCGCATCATGCACCATTGGTACTTGAGCTCGGAGTTCCACTCGGCCTCAATGACCTTGGAAATTCCATTCAGCCGGGCAAGCTGATCCTCCTTCCTCTGTTTCTTCTCTGCAGGGAGAATTTTCTTTGTCGCATGACCTTTCTCAGCCCCTTCACTGGTGACTTTCTCACGTTTTGTTGAAATCACCAGCGTAGTGCTTTCGAAGTGTATGCGCCTGATGGCGCTCATTTGCCCTACATTGGGCGCACCCCCAAATACCCTTTGGGCTAAGGCCCCAAACTGATCTTCAGTTGGTGTCATCTGGGGGGTGCCCATCATGAAGGCCATTGCACTGTGAGTCCTAATGGCTTGGCCATCCAAAGCGACTCTCAGAGACCCATCTGTCGTGATCTCGTCACATCCCTGTCTGAAAGCTGCCGTGGACTCAACGAGACTCATGGCTGGAAAGTTCCAAAGGTTCGAGAATCTGTTGAAAAACTCTGGCCTGAAAATGACGTAGAGTCGACTTGTGAGATCTTTCACACTGATAAAGTGACAAATTGGGTCCCTGAAAAACATGTGCCACGGAAAATAACTGTTCTTTCTTTGGTCATGCCTATGCGCTCTCTCTTTCGCTGAGCACAACTCCAACGAAATTCGCAGCGCTTACACGACTCTGCTGGTTTTGGGTGAATTGCAGTCCATCGTGCACCCACATTTGGAAAACATGCAAAATTGAAAATAATCCTCTAGGCATGCGCTGACTCTCATGCTTTGTTTTCACAAGCCCCCCCCAAAAAACGAACGTATAATCGGCGTGCTGTTTTTCCTCACTGGTTGTGTCAAAGCATCGGATGAGACATCAGCCACACGCAACTCCATCCAAACTTTATTGCAAAAAAGAGTGCAAACTGACAGGTTGAAAAAGTTTCAAATGAAAATGCCCGTGTACAAACGTTTCTCCTGAGGAAGGAGCCGCTCTGTCACGGCAAGCGAGTACCCCGACTGTGCGCGCTCTTGACATGCATCGAACTAAATCGAAAAACTCTCGAAGCACAGTGGGTCTCATGAAATTTGAAACAAGTGAGAACACGTTCAGTCCCTGGTCTTGTTGAAAAACAATGAACAAAGTGGAGTATCGAATTCAGGGGCTTTGTCTTGTTTCTCGTGTAAGGCCCCGGCATTCCTGCCACATGCAAACACCCTGCTGTCCTCCACTGCCATCAGGCGCAGCGTCTTAAGTTTCCGATGCTGCCACATCACAAAACCATGGGGCGCAGCAGCAGGTTGAAACCAGGTGAATGTCTGACACGCGGTGGTCTCTCCTCTTCACTAGAGGTTGAATCTGATTCAGAACCGCTCTCAGCGCTGGACACCTCTAGGACCTCTGGCTCGTCCTTGATGTCGATCACGGCACCATCTCCTGCAGGTTTCGGCGGCTGTTCTATTGGTTTGATCCTACCACTCCTAGTGTCATCTGGATCAAAATGGCCAGAAGCAATGTCCCTGATCAAATGTTCGAGCACCAATAAACTAGCGGCAGCACCATCACTACTGTAAAACATGTCCATCTCGAACTTGCTGGTGTGATAGCCAAGTTGCAGGCGCTCTGGGATGCCAATGCCACGCTTTGCAGCATATGAGAGGAATGGTGATTTCTGTGAAAGGCTAGAAATGCGTCTTTCAGCTGGATCATCTGGGCTCCCAACCAATGTTCTCATCCATGCTGCACGCTCTTGCGTCTCCAATTGCCTACTGGTGGCCTGGCCTTGAAGTCCAGGTGCAGGCATGATGAGCCCCTTGGGTGGCCACTCCAGTTTCATGGTTTCTCGAACTTTGATCCAAGCTGAACCCCAATCCCTGCCATCTACTCCATGACATGGTGCCACCATTGGCAAAAACTGGTGACGATGCTTCTGCGATTTCGTCGTCTTGTGGCGTCCTGCTCTCGCCTCCAGGAACTGCAACTTCCCGTGGCGGTCACATTCAACGATCACACCCTCTGCACGCATGAGATCTCCCCAACATGCTCTACAGTATACTGCCATGAGTAATGCCCCGCAGAGCAAACATACCCACATGTCATCACAAGTGTAGAGAAGCTCATGAATGCGCCTGAGTTCACAGACCTTAAGAGGAGATGCTTGGATTCTTTCTTTTAGAAATTCACCTAAGCAGGCTCCTTTGCACCTTGCACTCCTGGTCAAAGGTTCCACTTCATGGTCTGACATCACGTGAAGCACAAAGTTTATGGACTGCATGTACCCTTTGAGTCTTGACTGTGGGGCATTCGAAGATTGTTCATTGCAAAGAAAATTATGACACTCCACCCCACTGCACGGAAAGACTCTACCCTTGTTCTCGAGGCAGTCGCACAAACGCATGATGCTGTAGCCTCTCTTCCGTATATAGTAACAGGTGACCTGCCAGCAAACAGATGTGCAGACATCCCAAACATCCTGCTAGTTACTGCCAGCTGCAACATGCTTCCAACCAAACTGCAAGCTGTATCCCATCTGTTCACATGCGCAAGCCAGAACTCGACTGAGCTCTGAAGATCAGCATCACGCTGTTCCTGCCATGGAATGTCCATTTTGTCCTGAACAACATCGTGGTATGAAAGATCAGAAGGAACCCCCGTCTTTGCTCTTGATGAGGAAGGTTCTGAAGTCCCGCTGCTACCCTACACAATAGATGTATCGACTGGTCTCTCCAATGCACTTCCACAAGGCTTGTAAACATCAAAAAGTTGCTTGTTACCAAAAATGACGCCCCAAATCCCTTGCTCCCAAATAAGCTCAAAGGTCTCCACAGGGATTGATCGCAAAGCAACTTCGACAGCCGTGGCAGTGTCGACAACTGCAGAGTCTGGTATCGTTTCTAACGTTATGCAAAACACCATGAACTTCATCACCAAATTCTGAAGACCTAGCCAAAGATGGTTCCACAGAAATACTCTCCTCATACTCAGCCGCGTTGAAAAGTTCTTCAACATGCTCGTCTCCAAAAAGGTTGCTTGTGTTTCCATGCATGTCAAAAGAAAAATCCAAGCTCTGAGGATCATCTGAAAATCCAGTGTCACACGACTGTCCAACATCGATCTGTTCCTGACTAGAAAGCAGCCTAGAGTCAACGACAACTTCGTACCCTTCCACTAGAGCACCAGTTGAATCATCTGCATTTCCACTGCTACGTTTCTCAGGAGACAACACGAAATGGACAACCATTGCCACCCAGAACTAACTAAGTCCCCATTTGACAAGTCTTTTGTCAAAATTTTGGGACGACCCGCCCTCCCTACCCTTGAGTGAAAGAGCAACACGTCGTAAATTAAACAAGTGTTGCCATTTTGATGTGCTCATGTGTTCAGGTTTTTGTTTTGGTTCTTGTTTCTTGGTTTGTCCAAAAACAAAACAAACAAAAACGGAAGTTGCGTGAGGAAATAAAATCGAGTTTCTTTTCAAGAAACTCTCAACTCGCTTCTTTGGTGTCGGGCCCCTTGCTGCGTGCAGCGTGCTCTTTGGCAGCATTGAGGCTTGTTGGATCATGGGAGGCTTACGGGGACTCGAAACTGTACAATACCAATGTTGAAGTCCCAGCAAGGTTGACTTGAAGTACTAGGGACTCTGTAGTTGGCAACTGTGCTGTCTAAAAATTAGGCCGCAGCTGGCGCAGAGGGACGGCCTCAAAGCAAGCCTCTTCAAGTTCATGGAAATTGCGGCAAAACAAAAAGTTTCTCCATGCAAGTCTCGAACGCCAGTGTCGCGAGACCATGGAAATTAGAGCAAAACACCTCAGAGCAAGCTTCGAGGCAAGCCTCGAGAGCCTCAAGGCCTACGAAAATTGAAGCAAAACAAATATGACAAAGAAGGGACCCTTTTTTGGTCCTGAAAACATAAGAAAAAGCAGCCGCGCAAAAATGGACCTCCCTAGAAGTTCCTGTTTTGAGTTGGGATCTTGCCCCTCTCCCTCCCTTTATCCCTGTTTGAATGCGTTTTCATTTTGCGTTGTCTTTTAGGTGTCTTTTTGTGTTGGGTCGACCTTCTCCTTTTTAATTTGTGAGTTGGGAATATAAGGGGGTTCGTACGTATGAAAACAGAGCATGCCAGAGTACTGGCAGCGTGCTGTTCTTGAGTCCTTTCCCGTTTGTTTGTTGCTTCGCTGTTGCTTCCCCTGGCGAAACGCAGATCTGGCTGATTTGCGGGTCGTCTGCTGTCTTCGCCCCTCTTTCTTGTTTTGGTGGTGTGTTGATTTGCCAATGTGTTGTGCTGCTGTAACCACTGCGTTTCACGCAGAATTTTCAACTAGTTTGACCTGTTTACAGATACCAATTTCAGGACCGTGAAATCGCAATTTTTCCTCAGTTTTTGACGTTCAACGTCCATGTCGTGCGAAAGGGTCGCGATGGACAAAGTAAAATCGCAATTTTTCCTTGCTTTTGACGTCCAACGTCCATGTCGTGCGAAAGGGTTGCCCGTAACACCTCAAAATCGCAATTTTACATCCATTTCGTACGAAAGGGTTGCGCTCGACTAACTAAAATCGCAATTTCACCACAGCTTTTGACGTCCAACGTCCATTTCGTGCGAAAGGGTTGCGATGGACTATTAAAATTGTAATTTTACCTCAGTTTTTGACGTCCCACGCCGATTTCGTGCGAAAGGGTCGCGATAGACAAAGTAAAATCGCAATTTTTCTTCAGTTTTTGACGTCCAACGTCCATTTCGTGCAAAAAGGTTGCGTTTCCTAGCGCTCGGGCGGCACCGCCAGCCTTAAGAGAGAGATAGAAAGAAGAGCGAGAGGAGATTTGCAGATGTGAAGGTGTGAAGATATAGATCTGCAGATGTGAACGCGTGAAGATGTAGACCTGCAGATGAAGGTGTGAAAATGTAGATCTGCAGATGAGAGGGTATGAAGATGTAGATCTGCAGATGTGCATGTGTGAAGATGTAGATCAGCAGGTGTGAGGGTGTGAAGATGTAGATGAGCAGATGTGAGGGCATGAAGATGTTGATCAGCAGGTGTGAGGGTGTGAAGATGTAGATCTGCAGATGTGAAGGTGTGAAGATGTAGATCAGCAGATGTGAAGGTGTGAAGATGTAGATCAGCAGATGTGAAGGTGTGAAGATGTGGATCAGCAGGTGTGAAGGTGTGATTTTTTTTTCCTCTGGTGTGGCCGATCACGCTCTAAGGCTCGGTCCTTACATGAGAATAAGCTATTATTGAGAAAACTTCAACATGGACACAGGTGGTCGCATGCGAATTGGCAAATCATACACACCAAACACAAAACACCACAACCAAAAGGCAAGACGCAGATCCCCCAGCCAGATTTGCGTCTCACCATCGCAAGGACAGCAAAGCAAACAGCGAAAGGGGCAAGAGCCCAACAGAAACAACCACAAAAGATTTGCCAAGGACACAGTGGTGAAAACCCACTGTGTCGCAAACTCAAAAACATGCAGCAAACGAATTAGTTGCCACCCAATGAAGTGAGACACGCGATCAGCGTTGTTGCCAAGAAAACAACAATGGGTCGCATTTGCTATACACTCTCGCCTAACCCAGCCTCTCAGAGTCCTCTCACAAGTAGTTGTTCATGTGCCCATGTACAAAGCACGAGCAGGTACCATAAAAAGTCAGCTGTAGCAGGAGAAGAATGACGTTGGTGGCCAGGTGTCATCACGCCCCTCCCCATTGCGGGGAGCGGCCAGTGGCTACGACAATGCGGTCACACAGGGCCAGGTAAGTGACCATCCGTCAAAAGCCACAAATACATCAAGGGCGTCTCAGGGTGGACATGACTACATGCTACGTCAAAAGGGGAAAACGTCGCAGGCACGATCAAGCATGGTCAGCACCTCATCGTAATGTCGAATGACATGCTTGCCATAGCAGTAAACTCTTCACCAAAACAATGCACCGTCACGGGGGCGCAAAACCTGTATAGTAGCTGCAGGACTGTTCAGGTGCTTCCACAGCGTCTTCGTCTCAGCAAAGTACCTGCAGTGCATTGCAGCATAGCAACACCATTGGGTCAGCCAGGAAATCGAGAAAAAACACCACTCTCCCGACGAGTGAGCCAACTAGATAGCCTCTGATCCGCAAAAGGGGAAAACGATCCATGTGCGCAGTCTTTGCTGCTCAAGGGCGCCCCGGGCTGTTCCACAGGGAGTGCCACTGGAACGCGCCAGTGTAACTCGCTGCAGTGCAGCCTGGTCTATGGCTCCGGCCGGCTAAAAGTCTACTCCCCCTACACAGCAAGACAAACAAGTCAGCAGGACGAGGCGACAGAGCAGCCAAGACAACCGAAAAAGGCCAAATACCGAAGACAGAGACGAACCAACCTCCAACAATCAGGGAAGACCAGACCAAATACCAGACAAAAACAAACCAAAACACAACAAAAGAACGCGCCCGGGAAGGCAGCAAGGACAAGAGGGAGGAAGCAGCACGGGCCAAGGAGAGGGGCGCATGGAGGTCAGTTGCGACAAGTTTACGAGCAGAGCCCTTTGCCAGCTACCGGCTCACTTTTTGCCTGCTGCCACGCTGCAAACAACATGTGAGGCGACCCGATGGCTCAGTTGGTATGGCGTTGGTCTTGCCAGCGCTGACAGACTGCCGGTGGTGGTTCGAATCCCTGCTGGTCCACTCGGGAGTCTCAAGTGCGACCCGCCGACAGTCAGCCCGTGCAGTTCCAGTAGTCTCACACGGTTAACGTGGGGTACCCACGGTTGCCACACATGACAAACAACCACTGTGCACACAGGTGCTGTCACCATGGGGTACCCATGGTTGACTACTGCCTAGTGGATCTGGGACACCCCCTTTACCTTAACCAACTGATTGTGTGGTAAGCTAGCCTGCCTTTGTAAGGATGGGAAGGGAGGAAGGGGGAGGGGATAATAGTAACCTTTTTAATGGGCCTCTACTTAATTTTGTTCCTGGTAGCGTAGGACGATGTCAAAGTACATCAAGCCATGGAACCCGTTGCCGTTTGACATTACTTCAAACCAACATACTGACCGGCCATATATGATTTCCAAATGGACGTCCCTATGCCCTTGCTCCGATGAGTTGACAACACTGCGGTTGATGGATGGACCGTCCAGCTGCTCTACGCCTGTAGAACACCATGCGTGCAGTTTAGCCTTGTAGTATGGCCCGCCCGACTCCAATGAAAGATGCTGCAGTCAATCGCCTAGCAAAGTCAATTACTCAACTGACCCTGTGTCAGGTCACTGCCAGTGAGGTGGGTGCTGCCACCAAACTGCTCGACAAGGCATGCCAGAAGCTTCAAGGTATCCAAAATATCCCACCTCAGAGGGTCACTGACCTCGCAGCTGCCATACGCCAACTCCGCCAAATTAGCTGTATCTTAGATAGTTGTACAATCTCTGCCAGCTACGAAGTAAGCCAGGCGCAGAAAGCCATACTGCTACTGCCACATACAGCTAAAGGGGCAAGCACGTCATCGGAAGAGCTTGATGCACAGATATCACCACGCACTGATGATGAGCATAATCTTCCATACTGTACAAGAAACAAAGTGGGACGCAGAGAGAGAAAAAGCATGTATTAACACTTACGCTCATGCTAGTGCGTCGCAAATCTGCTTGCAAAACCTCTCCGGGCAGCAGCAAAATTCTCCGATGGCTGACCCCACTTTTGGGTCCAAATCTGGATCCCAAAACGGGGCCCAAGCAACGACCTAAAAGAAGAATGAAAATGTGATCCAATTCTGGACCCCATTTTGGGGTCCATATTTGGACCCAAAAATGGGGTCAGCCATCGGAGAATTTCGCTGCTGCCCGCACATGTTGTGCAAGCAGATTTGCGACCCTGCAGCTTGAACATGAATGTCAACTCATACCTTTTTCTCTTTGTGCGTCCCAAGTCCGGTTGCTACTGTCAAGGTCCCTTTATCGCAGCCATGTTTTGACCACTTTTTTGGGCCCTGTTTTAGGGGCCATGATGAAGCAGGTTTGTTGGCATTCTCCATGTCACTGTTTTCTGATGTTGGCCCTCTTGAGACCATCGCGGAGAACAAGAAAGAACAGAAGTCGGCAGCAAAGCGCCGCCAGCGGTTGCTAAAAGCAGCCCAACAGCCGCCAAGCTAGGATGTGCGTTTTCCCACAGCGCGGAGCGTATAGTTGATGAACTTGGCCTACTATACCCTGAAAACCGTGGAAATTCGCGGAAAAACATGGCCAGCGTATAGCGTATAGTTGGTTCAATTCGATAAAAAAACCCTACTAAAAAAAATCTTTCTTAGAATGTGAGCTGACCGGCCAAAATGGATCTCACGCCACAGCGCGGAGCGTTTAGTAGGGGTACTAAACCGTCTGGCCCGCAACACCAAAATTGTGTTCTCGCCACAGCGCGGTGGGTTTAGTTGGGCTCTTTGTTTGCACGATTATTTTAGAGATTCAATTTTTTGCGTGACGGGCGCAGCACTTGAGAACCCCGTACGGCCATCTTAAAGGTTGAAGCGCGGCTGGATACTTTTATTTGACGCCTCCACATGGAGCAGTGGAAAGGCGGAAGCCGATGGTGCCAAGCACACACTGCCCTGTGGGTAGATCTCCTTCATTGGGGCCCAGATGAAAGATTTCCCTCATTTGCAGAGGAACCCAACAAAGCTATCTTTCGTTGCTTGCCCCGTCCATGGAACAAAGCTGAAAAAATTGCAGTAGTGAACTCTTTCTCATCAATGTGGTTGGAAATCAACAGCGCTCTTGCAGCAGAAGGACAGCGCCCATCACAGTGGCAAGCCCAACCTGAAGCCTCCACCAAGACGAAAGATAAACGCGATCTTTGACTCTCAGCTATGATTGCTGTAGCTCCCCTTTTTTCTTCACTGGAAGATTGGACTATCTACACACACCGAAAGCCGGTGTGACGCTCGGAGATTTATAGGATGCTTCAAAAGCGGCTTGTGGTGTTCAGATTTACAGTTCCTGTGGAGAATCCCGACATCGGCATTCCCAAGAGTGCCTCCTGCAAAGGGGAATCGTCGATGTTTGCGCTTCCAGACTCCAGACTTGCAGTTGCAAATCCAAGATGAGGATTTGACGTATGTTTAAATCCCCGCGCCCCATCTTCAATGTTGGACGGAAGCTTAAATGTTGCAGTTTCACCTTTTGAACTGATAGCCATCAAAAAGAAATTTTGCCTCAGGTCACATCCTCAAATTGCAATTCACTTCTTAATTGCAATAGCATCAACACACCCTCAACATTGACAACGGGGTCGCAGGGGTTCAGTTTGTGGTTGGCCCTTGTGGGGGCCATGCAAGGAAAGATGGCCGTACTGGGTTCTCAAGCGCTGCGCCTGCAGCGCTTCAACCTTTACGATGGCCGCACGGAGTTCTCAAGCGCTGCACCTGCCGGCGCTTCAACTTTTAAGATGGCCGTACAGGGTTCTCAAGCGCTGCGCCTGCCGCGCTTCAACCTTTTAGATGGCCGTACGGGGTTCTCAAGTGCTGCGCCCGTCACGCAAACAAATGGAATCTGTAAAATAATCGTACAAACAAAGAGCCCAACCAAACCCACCGCGCTGTGGCGAGAACACAATTTTGGTGTTGCGGGCCAGACGGTTTAGTACCCTACTAAACGCTCCGCGCTGTGGCGTGAGATCCATTTTGGCCGGTCAGCTCACATTCTAAGAAAGATTTTTTTAGTATAGTTCCCGAATGCGTAGCAAGGGTTCCCGTTTCACTCTGGGGGTCTGGGGGTTGAGGGTGTGTTCGCTCGACGTTGCGTTCGCGGCAACCGTCCGCAACCGTTCGCAACCGTTCGCGTGAGGACCGTATGGCCGTGCCTATGGGAAGTTTTACAGAGGTGGTCCTTTTTGGAGGTTTCAGACGTCTGGTTGCTTCGTTTCGCGTGGCAGGCGTGGCACTTCGTGACATTCAGACGTGTTCTGCAACGTGTCGAAAGTCGTTTTGTGTGGCAGGCACAATACTTTTACGTCGTTTTCAGAAGATGTGTTGCAGTTTTCGTGGCAGGCGCAGCACTTTGGACGCGTCCATCGTCATTTTTCGTGGCAGGCGCAGCACTTTAGACGCGTCCTGTGGCGTGTTTTTGTAAATCGCATTGGCAGGGCTGCGTCAAGTGGTGACAAGGTGCAAATTCCGTGGCAGGCGTGGCATTTTCTGACATGTGCTGAAAATTGACGGAAGCCTCGCACGAAACATCGATTTTGAGGTTGCAAATTTTCAGGTTCTAAGGAAAACTCGTAGGAAAACGTCGATTTTGAAGCTGCAAAGTGTGAAAAGTGGAGGAAGTCTCGCACGAAATGCTCACCTGTCTCTTCTCGCGTGTCTGGTTTTCCCATGGCCTCGCCGTGTCTATGGGGGAAGCTGCAAAACCTGTCCTTTTGTTATGTTGCCAACTGTGAAAATTGGAGGAAGTCTCGTACGAAATGCTGGTTTTTCTGCATCCACGTGTCTTGTCGCGAGTCTCTCGTTTTCCTGTGGCGTCGCCGTGTCTATGGGGGAAGCCGCAAAACCTCTCCTTTTCGAATGTTTCCACACAGGTTGTCATGTCGTTTTGCGTGGCCGACGTGGCAGTTTCTGACATTCCAACCTGTCTGATAACGTGTCGAAAATGTCAAAATTGGAGGAAGTCTCGCACGAAATGCTCGTTTTTCTGCATCCACGTGTCTTGTCTCGAGTCGCTGGTTTTCCTGTGGCGTCGCCGTGTCTATGGGGGAAGCTGGAAAACATCTCCTATTCGAATGTGTCCACGCAGGTTGTCAGATCGTTTTGCATGGCAGGCGTGGCACTTTGTGACATTCCAACCTGTTTGATTCGAAAATGTCAAAATTGGATAAAGTCTCGCATGAAATGTTCGTTTTTTTGCACCCACGTGTCTCGTCTCGAGTCTCCGGTTTTCCTGTGGCGTCGCCGTGTCTAGGGGGGAAGCTCCGCACTCCACACTCTACACTTTACACTCCACACTCCACAATTTACACTTTAGACTCCACACTCTACACTTTACACTCCACACTTCACACTTTGCACTTTACACTCCTCACTCCTCACCTGAGACTGTACATTCCACACTCCACACTTTACACTACACTTTGCACTTTCCACTCCTCACTCCTCACTCTACACTTTACACTCCACACTCCACACTCTACACTTTACACTCCACACTCCACACTTTACACTACACACTCCTTACTTTACACTCCAAACTTTCCACTCCACACTCCACACTCCACACTTTACACTCCACACTCCACACTTTACACTCCACACTCCACACTCTACACTCCACACTCCCCATTTTACACGCCACACTCCACACTCTACACTTTCCACTCCACACTCCGCACTCCACACTCCACACTTTACTGTACACTCCACACTTTATACTTTAAACTTTACACTCCACACTTTACACTCCTCTCTTTACACTCCACACTCCACACTCTACACTTTCCACTCCAGACTCCACACTCTACACTTTACGCTCCAGACTCCACACTTTACACTCCACACTCCACACTCACACTTTACACTCCACACTCCGCACTTTACACTCCTCACTCCACACTTTACACTCCACACACTCCACACTTACTTTACACTCCACACCACTTTACACTCCTCACTCCACACTTTACACTCCACACTTTACACTCCACACTCCACACTCTACACTTTACACTCCACACTTTACACTCCACACTCCACACTTCACACTCTACAATTTACAATCTCCACATTCCACACTTTACGCTCCTCACTTTACACTCCACACTTTACACTCCACACTTTACACTCCACACTCCACACTTTGCACTTTACACTCCTCACTCCACACTCCACACTCTACACTCTACACTTTCCACTCCACACTCCACACTCCACACTCTACACTTTACACTCCACACTCCACACTCACACTTTACACTCCACACTCCACACTTTACACTCCTCACTCCACACTTTACACTCCACACTCCTTACTTTACACTCCACACTTCACACTCCACACTTTCCACTCCACACTCCACACTCCACACTTTACACTCTACACTCCACACTCCCCACTTTACACGCCACACTCCACACTCTACACTTTCCACTCCACAATCCGCACTCCACACTCCACACTTTACTGTACACTCCACACTCCACACTTTATACTTTACACTCCTCGCTCCACACTCCGCACTTTACACTCCTCACTCCACACTCCACACTTTACACTCCACACTCCTTACTTTACACTCCACACTTCACACTTTCCACTCCACACTCCACACTCCACACTTTACACTCCACACTCCACACTTTACACTTTTCACTCCACGCTTTACACTCCACACTTGACACTCCTTACTCCACACTCCACGCTTTACACTCCACACTTTACACTCCACACTTCAACTCCACACTTTCCACTCCTCACTTTTCACTCCACACTTTACACTCCACACTCGACACTTTACACTGCTCACTCCACACTTTACACTCCACACTTTACACTCCACACTCCTCACTCCACACTTTACACTCCACACTTTACACTCCACACTTCACACTCCACACTCTACACTTTACACTCTACACTATACACTCTATACTCCACACTTTACACTTTACACTCCTACTTTACACTCCACACTCCACACTCCACACTTTGCACTTGACACTCCTCACTCCACACTCTACACTCCACACTCTACACTCCACACTCTACACTTTACCCTCCATACTCCACACTCTACACTTTACACTCCGCATTCTACTCTTTACACACTCTACACTCCCCACTCCACACTTTACACTCCACACTCCTTACTTCACACTCCACACTCCACACGCTACACTTTCCACTCCGCACTGCAGACTGGTAACAAGGGAAACATGCACAAGACTGTTCAAATAAACTATTGCAGAAAGGTTTTGTGCGTGACTGCACAACCATGTGTTTTGACATCTGTACCATTAACATACGTGTGAGCATTCGGGTTCGTGGGCTTCATCTTGTTTTTTTATCGAATTGAACCAACTATACGCTATACGCTGGCCATGTTTTTCCACAAATTTCAACCGTTTTCAGAGTATAGTAGGCCACGTTCATCAACTATACGCTCCGCGCTGTGGGAAAACGCACATCCTAGCTTGGCGGCTGTTGGGCTGCTTTTAGCAACCGCTGGCGGCGCTTTGCTGCCGACTTCTGTTCTTTCTTGTTCTCCCAAGAGCCACATGAGCGATATCGCTGCAAGACAACAACACAACTTACTGCAGCAACCCACCAACCGCCTGCAACCGAAACTGCACTAGAAGGCGCACAGGAACCAAGTAAAACTCTTGGATTGGGAGCCAGCGCAAGATGTATATCTTCTATGGGCATTTTTGACCTTTCTGACGAAGCAGTAAAAGGTGCAAGGAGGAGGCGCGGCAAACCACGGCTTGACCAACACATGCAGCAACCTTGAGGCTGCCATGCGTGCCTCGGGCAGGCCTCGGTAAGCCTTGGAGCGCCTCGAATGCCAACAAACCTGCTTCATCATGGCTCCCAAAACAAAAAACTAGTAGAAACATGGCGGCCAGAAAGGGACCTCGACTGTACCCCATGAAGACGACTTGCAAGAGCACTAGTGCACTGGAACTTACCGCACACCACTTTTTTTTTCCTCCGGTTTGGCCGATGTCGCACTAGGCTCGGTCCTTACAATTGCGTAAGCAATGAAAAGCAGTAATGTACAAGGACACGTGTGGTCCAAAAACTTTGGCAAATCATCACGAAACCAAAGACAAACAAAAAACAACAAAACCACCACAACCAAAACGACCCGCAAATCCCCCAGCCAGATTTGCGTTTCGCCTCAAAGCAAAACAGCGAAGCAACAAAGAACGGGGCAGGGCCCAACAAAAACAAAAAACACAATCAGATTTGCCTTAGATACAGTGACCTTAGCCACCGTATCATCCTCAAAAACATGCAAACTAATTATCATTGCGGCAGTGCGTGAAATATAGTACATGATCGCCCAGAATGTCTCACCTGAGAACAGATAAGAGAATCCAGTGCTGCAGGCAGACTGATGTGTAGCACGACAGAGGCCGCCTGTATGGACGTCTTGTCAATATAGCAACTCCCGCATCGCTGCTGTTCATCCTGCATCGTTCAGCGTACGCAAGTCAGTCTGTTCCAGTCAATATACACCGCCGCAAGGGATTGTGATCTATTGCCCCCCCTAGGTGGGGAGGAGAGTACTGACGGCCTGTAAGACCTGCCAGATGGTGTGAGCCCTCACAGGAACCGTCAGATAGCAAAGGGCCCAAGACCCTAATGGGCAGTGGGTAAAAAGGTGGCTGAAGAAGCCTGACCGGCACTATACGGCCATTACAGACAGACGAAGCTTCTGACCATAGCATGGGCTCGTGAGCACAACCAGTATGCTACTGCCGACATTTAAGCACAGGTTGCATTCGCATTGCAGTCGAACTCGTCCCCCTAAGCTATGAAGGTTGAAATGGTTCGCTGCGCCAGCACCAGATTCTCTGACAGGAGTCACTAGGCGTCATCGTCCCAGCAAGAGCCTGCGGAGAGGACCAGATGCACCGAAAGTTAGCAGTGTATTCCAGACCAGGCCACTCTCCCACCGAGTGGGCCATCTGCCAAGGCACTACAGAACATCCGCACAGCGAACCATGTGGGCAGGCTTTGCTGCACGCGGGCGCACCAGACTGAACTGCAGGAAGCTCAACTGGACAGCGCCAGTAAAGCTCACTGCAGTGCAGCCTAGTCCATGGCTCTACCGGGAATCTACCGCCCCTCTCGGATCAAAGGCAGAAACAAAACAAAGGGAGAAGGGCCCTCCCCAATACGAAGCCGAAGAAAAAGCCACAAGAGAAAACAAACCAAATTCAAAATGAATTCAATTGGAGGAAAAGGGGGGGCGGTGGAGACCTACCCCACCTCGGACGAATCCTTAGTCACAAAAAGATGAGACCAATGTAGCAAGGGTGTAACGACAGAGCTATTATGCAGGGCGGTATCCTCGGTATCCAGGCAAAAGAGGAAACAAACAGCACGCAACCAACCAACAAGAAACCTGCCATCAAGGGGGGGAAGCAGAGAGAGGGGGGCGGCCAAAGCACTACACACGCCACACCACAAACCACACAGAAGAAGAGAGGAGAGGAGCCAGGAGGCAGCAGAGGACAGAGGGAGAACATGACACACACGCACCAGGAGGGGTACGAAAGTGCCTTAGCGGAGTCCAAAGAGGGGCCAAGGATCATACGATGATGAATACCTCAGTGAGGGAGCACACAGCACCCCAGCAACACAGGAAGCATGGTGTAGAGGGAAAAGATCCCCACACAGGGCCAAAGGCCTTTGTTGCCATGAGACACAATGAGGAGGGGAGACAATGCGCCACAACACTCCACGCACAGAGGCAAGGCAACCAGGCCGTCGCCGGAAGCAACGATACCCAGAGGGAGGGACCAGTAAAACCTGGGCCAAGGCGCCAAAGAGGACCATCCGAGGGGGAGGGGGGGCCACGTCAGGCAGGGAACAAATAAACAAAAACAGAACCATAATACAAGGCACCAACACCTAAGGTAGCTCTGCTAAGGGCAAAAACTAGGGATCAGTAAACGAATTCAAATACCTTAACTAGTGGGAAGGGTGGGAGAGGGGTTGTCTCGTCAATACTAAGTCTGGAAATGGGAACAGTCGTTTCGTCACCCATCTATGATTGTCAGGCAAAGCTGCGAGAGCACACGCCAGTGCAATAGGCATCATGGTGGAAGAGACCTTAGTATAATCTAAGCTCTCGACTGGACAGCACATTCAAAATACCAGTGCAAAGGTAATCCATACTGCCCGATCTGTTACACCTGACCTACCCCCTCACACCTACTACACATGAGTGTGGCTACCAACTGTTTGAGCGGTCTGAATAGGTAGGGGCCGGGCATGCTAGCACGATGAACCTGACAATTATAAATGAGGAAGAGCTGAGTCCCCTGCTGCATACCGGTGCACCTGTCACGTCTTTGGACAGACACACCGGTATGACAGTAACCTTAAGTGGAACTGACGAAAAGCCCAAGTAGAGAAGTAAGCCAACTCCCACCGACATTGTTGATGAAACAAAAGCCACATATTGCGTGAGGGACAACGCGGAGTGAAACAAAAAAGTGGGGACAAGAAGAGGAGAGAAGGGGTGGTCACAAGAATGTTATAGGTGATGTAAATTGGGGTGAGCGTGGGATCATGTCATACCTCTCGTGAAATGTTCCAAATGATGCTTTTTATCTGATGTAATGGTGTCGTTCCATTCGTTGGTGAGCCCAAACGAAACTGGGTTCACTCTTTGTTGGTCAGTGGCACGCTGCAGAAGCGCTCGGATCGCCCTTTGATGATCGTCCAGGTCTGTCGGAGGAACCCTCCTGCGGACTTTCCTGTCTGGGAAGTTTCGTTCCCGCAGGTTGGTTTGCAAGGCATGTCCCGCTACATAAACTGCAGGTTGCTGGAATAAGACGCGCTCTGCAAATCTGTGGAGATGCACTGTCCACTCAGCAAACATATGACTGTGCGACAGTTGATTCCTGAGTCGCGCTTCCGTTTGATGGAGGCTCCCATTGGTATGCCACAATCGCAATAGACTGTAGTTGGAAGGCCAATCAAGTGGGCACAGTGTGGCTGTTTCTTTCCACTTCTCGGGTGTGAGCCCTGATTGAGAGGGAATGATAATTTCCAGCGTAGTGCGATTCGGTCCCAGTGGTTGGAGACCTCGCATCATGTATGGTTCAACGAGCCCTGTTGTATACCCATGGATGAGCTCCTGGAAACATCCAGCCATTTGAAAGTCTTCATCCAAACCAAGGCGAAAACCAGGCATGTTTTTGGCAGCAAATTTAACTGCCTGGAGCAACTGCTTTGCTCCCTCCACCGGAGTTTCGTCACAGGAACGTTTCGGGCACGCGATGTTAATTGCTTGTGGTTTCTGCGCATTCTCAGGAGCATTCTCGAGAAGTTTGGGAGCAATTTTGCTGGCCCAGCTGGCCGGGAACCATGCCAGTAGGGCAGAGGCACCACTCGTAAGGTCCACTAGCCCATTCAGGCGTCGATGCGGTCGATCTGTGACCAGGACTTTAACTGGGCCACTCGGCGCTCGACTCCGATTCACCTCAGAGCTCTCTCGGGCCGAGCCAATGAGTTCAGACAGGATGGGCCGAAACCAGTACGTGGCATACAGCAAACATTCAGTTTCTGGAGTCACCATGGATTCAGCCAATCTCATCAACGAGCTCAACGCCTTGGCGAGCTTCTCTGCCAAACGAATTGTGAGGGCCCTTGCCACCTGCAGGAGGACATCCTCCACCCTGGCAATTTGCCCGCGCAACCAAAGTTCACAGGCCACACTCAGCAAGATGCGCGCAAACTTTTCTTGGATGGCAGTCAAAGACAACGTCAATCTTGCCTGTAGCCATAACGGTGGGAGAGCTCCAAGGTTTTCGGGTATGCAAAAAGGGTTTCCGTTGGGTTGGACATTAGAAATCATGATTGCTAGCTTGTCAGCTGCACTCGCGATCTCATCTTCAGAGGGATCTTCCGCTGCATCAGGTATGGGTGGGCACCATGCAACTGTAGGGTCTTCTGGATCACTCTCGTCATCGGTAGAGGCTGCTTCCTCATCCGAGGAGGGGTCATTCACTGTGTCTCCTGCACCCTCGGGGCTTGCGAGTTTCATAGACCAAGGATCAATCTGGCGATCCAATGTGTCCAAGAGGTCCGGTTGCAACCGATGGGCATCGAAATAATGAATACCCGGTATTGCGACGAGTTGCCGATCCTGTATACCCATGTGAAAGAAGACCTTGTGGCCTCGATGTCGATGAACAAGCGCTGGGGACCCATTGTAGGCTGCACACAGCCAGAGCGTAAGTGTTAATACATGCTTTTTCTCTCTGTGCGTCCCACTTTGTTTCTTGTACAGTCGAGGTCCCTTTCTGGCCGCCATGTTTCTACTGGTTTTTTGGATCCTGTTTTGGGGGCCATGATGAAGCAGGTTTGTTGGCATTCGAGGCGCTCCAAGGCTTACCGAGGCCTGCCCGAGGCACGCATGGCAGGAGCTACTGTGGAAGAAACCGCCTTTGAGGACGTCAACATGTGGCAGGCACCGGTTTCGCAGAAACCACCCCTTATGGGAACCTAGAATGTGGCAGGGCCAAGTCTGGGAGGCGAGACCTGATGGGGAGTCAACGCGTGGCAAGGCCAAGTTTGGAAAGAGGCATGGAAGCCGCAAGTGGGAAGAAGAGAACTCCTCAACACGAAGGCGTCACCGAGGGAAGGGGAGGAAACGGCAGCAAACCCCCTCCCCCCCATACAATGTGCCACACACCCCATTGGGCATCCGCAGGGCGGGTTGCTTTCTATTACTTTGTATTTCTCAAACGCCGGAAATGCATCCGCGGCCATTTTTTGGGGGTTTTTGGCATCCGCAGTGGTCCTTCGCAAGGGTTTTTCCGCATCCGCAGGGGAATCCGCAGGCATCCGCGCGTGCGTTGGCAGATATGTGAATCAAAATGGCTGCTTTTCCGGACCTTGCCTTGTGACGTTGCTGCCTAGCAGAAATCGCAAGGGCTTGTAACCATTCATCCTGATTTAAATTTTCCTCCTCGCAATATCCTCTCGAAAATTAGAAGCTTCGAAACATGGTGCGTTTTAGAGCCATCCTTTGTTTGGGGGTACCTATCCAGTGTCAACGTCTGCAATTTTATAGACGACCTTGGTGTCAGCGATTCTATAGAGATTTCATGGCTCCGCTACCATGTGAAAACACGAGCGCGGCGTGGCAGCTCTTTTTCACAGCCCGGACTTGAGCCAAACCACACAGGTTGGACAGCTCAGTCACTCTTCTTCTTAGAAGAGTCGTACAGAGTAAAACGCAGTGACACTCAAACGTTCTCAAACTTCTCAAACTACTTCAAAAGAGTTCTCAAGCTTTAAAAACGTTCTTCCAGCTTCTCCAAGTAAAACGTCTTCAGCTCAAACTCACAAATACCCTACAAAACTCCTACCCAATACAGTCACAACATCAAGTTCCTAGGGCATGGGTCAAACAACATCCAAAACACCACAAACCACAAAAACAAACCAAAATCCATCTCCAAGCTCTTCCATGCACAAACTGGTTCCATTTGGTTCCAAATTGGTTCCTACCTGGTTCCTATAGGTTCCTATGGGTTCTCTAGTTCACAGATCGGTTCCTACAAACTTAAAATGGTTTCCTAACTGTTCACCTGCACAAACATTGTTCCAAGATAGGGTTAAAGATGTTCAAGTAGGTTCAAGGTGGTTCAGTACACTGCACATCCTCTCACCAAACTTTCACACAAAAAGGTCTTCGCATGACGCAAGTGGATCAAAGTTGGGGATTGTTTGACCATCAATTTTTCAACGCAACTGGGGAGGACCACTTCTTGGAGTCCAAGGCCAATGTTTTACAGCTCCGAAAATGAGATTCTGCAGTGACCTTTTTTTGCCAAAACTGGCGCAGCTGTGACGAACAGCAGTACTTTTGCAAGTCCAGAAGGCACCACAGTGTCCCACTGCCACACCATCAATCATTGCTAAGGGACCCCAACAATAGTATTATATAGATTCGAGTCCCCATGAGCCTCGCTTTGTCCTCGTGCCTCGGGCAGGCCTCGGTAAGCCTTGGAGTGCCTCGAATGCCAACAAACCTGCTTCATCATGGCCCCTAAAACAGGGCCCAAAAAAGTTGTCAAAACATGGCTGCGATAAAGGGACCTTGACAGTAGCAACCGGACTTGGGACGCACAAAGAGAAAAAGGTATGAGTTGACATTCATGTTCAAGCTGCAGGGTCGCAAATCTGCTTGCACAACATGTGCGGGCAGCAGCGAAATTCTCCGATGGCTGACCCCATTTTTAGGTCCAAATATGGACCCCAAAATGGGGTCCAGAATTGGATCACATTTTCATTCCTTCTTTTAAGTCTTTGCTTGGGCCCCGTTTTGGGATCCAGATTTGGACCCAAAAGTGGGGTCAGCCATCGGAGAATTTTGCTGCTGCCCGCAGAGGTTTTGCAAGCAGATTTGCGACGCACTAGCATGAGCGTAAGTGTTAATACATGCTTTTTCTCTCTGTGCGTCCCACTTTGTTTCTTGTACAGTCGAGGTCCCTTTCTGGCCGCCACGTTTCTACTGGTTTTTTGGATCCTGTTTTGGGGGCCATGATGAAGCAGGTTTGTTGGCATTCGAGGCGCTCCAAGGCTTACCGAGGCCTGCCCGAGGCACGCATGGCAGGAGCTACTGTGGAAGAACCCGCCTTTGAGGACGTCAACATGTGGCAGGCACTACCCTTTATGACCCTTTATGGGAACCTAGAATGTGGCAGGGCCAAGTCTGGGAGGCGAGACCTGATGGGGCGTCAACGCGTGGCAAGGCCAAGTTTGGAAAGAGGCATGGAAGCCGCAAGTGGGAAGAAGAGAACTCCTCAACACGAAGGCGTCACCGAGGGAAGGGGAGGAAACGGCAGAAACCCCCCTCCCCCCCATACAATGTGCCACACACCCCATTGGGCATCCGCACGGCGGGTTGCTTTCTATTACTTTGTATTTCTCAAACGCCGGAAATGCATCCGCGGCCATTTTTTTGGGGGTTTTGGCATCCGCAGTGGTCCTTCGCAAGGGTTCTCCCGCATCCGCAGGGGCATCCGCAGGCATCCGCGCGTGCGTTGGCAGATATGTGAATCAAAATGTCTGCTTTTCCGGACCTTGCCTTGTGACGTTGCTGCCTAGCAGAAATCGCAAGGGCTTGTAACCATTCATCCTGATTTAAATTTTCCTCCTCGCAATATCCTCTCGAAAATTAGAAGCTTCGAAACATGGTGCGTTTTAGGGCCATCCTTTGTTTGGGGGTACCTATCCAGTGCCAACGTCTGCAATTTTATACACGACCGTGGTGTCAGCGATTCTATAGAAATTTCATGGCTCCGCTACCATGTGAAAACACGAGCGCGGCGTGGCAGCTCTTTTTCACACCTCGGACTTGAGCCAAACCACACAGGTTGGACAGCTCAGTCACTCTTCTTCTTAGAAGAGTCGTGCAGAGTAAAACGCAGTGACACTCAAACGTTCTCAAACTTCTCAAACTACTTCAAAAAAGTTCTCAAGCTTTAAAAACGTTCTTCCAGCTTCTCCAAATAAAACGTCTTCAGCTCAAACTCACAAATACCCTACAAACTCCTACCCAATACAGTCACAACATCAAGTTCCTAGGACATGGGTCAAACAACATCCAAAAACACCACAAACCACAAAAACAAACGAAAATCCATCTCCAAGCTCTTCCATGCACAAACTGGTTCCATTGGGTTCCAAATTGGTTCCTACCTGGTTCCTATAGGTTCCTATGGGTTCTATAGTTCACAGATCGGTTCCTACAAACTTAAAATGGTTTCCTAACTGTTCACCTGCACA
>CAMXCT020000241.1:259728-283830 GCA_947184155.2 Cladocopium goreaui | reverse complement strand
AAAACATCATGAACCATCATAAAGCATCATGAACCATCATAAAGCATCATGAACCACCATAAAGCATCATGAACCATCCTAAAGCATCATGAACCATCATAAGGCATCATGAACCATCATAAAGCATCATGAACCATCATAAAGCATCATGAACCATCACAAAGCATCATGAACCATCATAAAGCATCATGAACCATCATAAAGCATCATGAACCATCATAATGCATCATGAACCATCATAAAGCATCATGAACCATCATAAAGCATCATGAACCATCATAAAGCATCATGAACCATCATAAAGCACAATGAACCATCATAAAGCATCGTGAACCATCGTAAGGCATCATGAACCATCGTAAGGCATCATGAACCATCATAAAGCATCATGAACCATCATAAGGCATCATGAGCCATCCTAAAGCATCATGAACCATCATAAAGCATCATGAACCATCGTAAAGCATCATGAACCATCATAAAGCATCATGAACCACCATAAAGCATGGTGAACCATCATAAAACATCATGAACCATCATAAAGCATCATGAACCATCATAAAGCATCATGAACCATCCTAAAGCATCATGAACCACCATAAGGCATCATGAGCCATCCTAAAGCATCATGAACCATCATAAAGCATCATGAACCATCATAAAGCATCATGAACCATCATAAAGCATCATGAACCATCATAAAGCATGGTGAACCATCATAAAACATCATGAACCATCATAAAGCATCATGTACCATCATAAAGCATCATGAACCATCCTAAAGCATCATGAACCACCATAAAGCATTGTGAACCATCATAAAACATCATGAACCATCATAAAGCATCATGAACCATCATAAGCATGGTGAACCATCATAACACATCATGACCAATCATAAGCATCCTGACCATCATAAAGCATCATGTCACCATCATAAAAAGCATCATGAAACCACCCTAAAGCATTGTGAACCATCATAAAACTCATAACCATCATAAAGCTCATGACCATCATAAGCATCAATGAACATCCATACGCATCAGAGCCATCCTAAAGCATCATCAGCAAAGCCCAAAATTACTTTAACTGTCGTGTGATCCCACCATGACCTTTTTATAACATTTTTACTGTCAAATCTCTGCATTCATATCTGAAATATCTTCTGGCATTCTACTCTGCATTCTATCTGGCATATCTGCTGGCATTCTATCTGGCATATCTCATGGCATTTTATCTGGCATATCTTCTGACATTCTATCTGGCATATCTTCTGACATTCTTTCTGGCATATCTTCTGACATTCTTTCTGACATTCTTTCTGGCATTCTACCTGGCATATCTTCTGACATTCTATCTGACATCTTTTCTGACATTCTTCCCGTTGAGGTCCGGCAGTGCCCACTGCGATCTGGAAGTCGCGGTTGGGGTCCGGCAGTGCCCACTGGGATCTGGAGCTCGCGGTTGAGGTCCGGCAGTGCCCACTGGGATCTGGAGCTCGCGGTTGAGGTCCGGCAGTGCCCACTGCGACCTGCAACTCGCGGTTGAGGTCCGGCAGTGCCCACTGCGATCTGGAAGTCGCGGTTGAGGTCCGGCAGTGCCCACTGGGATCTGGAGCTCGCGGTGGAGGTCCGGCTGTGCCCACTGGGATCTGGACTGCGAGGAGGAGGCGGCGGGTGAGGAGGCGGAGGAGGCAGAGGAGGCGGAGGAGGAGGAGAACAGCTCTGTTTATCTAACAACCCTCACCTGGCAGGTGGGGAAAAAACCGCACAAATCCCATGTTTCGGCACACTTGGGATCTCCCAGAGGTACCTCCCTGCAGTCCGCAGCACCTGGAGCCTTTGCTCCGTGCGCTGCTTGGCCCCAAGACCTCGAAGGACGCGGCGCTGGAGACGGCGCTGGATCCGTGGGCGGAGGAGCTGCCGCGACTTGGCCCTGAATCAGAGATTTTTAAACGGTTTAAATATGTTTTAAATGGAGATTATCATATGGCACTGTGTCAAAACCTTGTACCCCTGGTGAACATCAAAATAGCTGGTAAATGGATGTTCATCCCCCTAAAAATGGATTGATCCATACCCATATATATATAATATAATCATGCATGTTTAAATATATTATATATATATGGCTTAATAGGAATGATCATGGGATAATCTATGGTTGAATAGGGATAAAACTGGGACAACATTGGAATGAATGGGATAGATATACCATGAAATGCCGTTAGTAATTAAAGGGACGATTGCGGCAATTGGATATTAATGGAATAATCATAGTTTCCATAGGAAAATCATAGGATATTAATGGCCAATATAGATCAACATAGGAGAAAGCGCTAGTTTCATATGGGTATGGTTTAAACAATGTCTAAACAGATCATCATGTCATACAATTAATATGGTTTGATAGGGATTATCGTTGAATATTAACGGATGTATATATCTATCTTACCGTGGATTTAACGGTTGAATATTAACGGATGTACCCTCCGGCAATGAACAAATATGCACAACTGCTCAGGTTGGTGTGTCCTATGCTCTCAAAATCTCGGCAACAAAAAAACTATCTTGATCATGGCTCATGGTATCTTTATCTGAATTCCGATTTTTCTTGGTATATTATTTATTTACATGTTGGTTCATGCTTGGGGTAAATGTTGGTGAATATGCCATACATGGAGCAGTGGTGATTTACAAATAAGTAATACTGTACAGTAAGTAATATAATGTAACTCTATGTAACCCCCAACAAGGTAGAAGTTGGATGAAGTTGGTAACATCAAACATATTCCGAAAGGTGTCGGGCTGGGAAATACCCGCTATCCGGATTTCGTGGTTTTGGGCTGGCGAGATCTTCGAGCCATGTCTGCAACAGACCATGATTCCGATGGGGATCCAACCCACGGCTGAGACCACACCGGCCACGATTCCAAGGATAAGAGGAACTGGCTTGATTGAATCCTATGATATACATATGGATCATATGGACAGAAGTTTGGCTCCGGGACACACTTTCCTGGCCCCTTATTACTTTGAGTTTCAACATATGTGAAAATTACATCATTCCAAAACATACGATGAGTTGAGATACAATTTCTTTGCATTGTTTCTGGATGTTCAACGGTTTTTTCAGGACTTTCCCTGGGATTTTCCCCTGGATCAAATGGCTCAACTGAGGTCCCGCTGGCGCGTAGCCCTGGGTGGTGCACAGTTGGATCCCGCCATGCGCGTGGCGGAGCTTTCGGTGGAGGACCTTGTGAAGCTGTGCAACGCGCTGGAGCGGCTGCGAGGAACGCTGAAAAGTGGTGCATTTTCTGTGTTTTTTTTCAGGATGATCCGCGATTTGTCTGATTTTTTTGGAGATTTTGGGAAATTGGATCAAATTGAAGATTTTAATACAGGGATTGTTGTTTCTTGCGAGAGTATAGAAGTGTTTTTGTTATTTTTTCATATTTTTTCGCGAAGGGAAATCTACAATTTGTTGGGGACTATACGGTAGCTTAAAGATCTTGAAGTTGCAGCCATCAGGGTTTTGTCACCAAAAGAAGGATGTCTCCATGACAATCCCATAGATACTGAATCATGGTCTTCCATGACTTGAATGATTTGGAGGTACCCGCATGTTCAGCAACCTCCATACATTATTGTAATATGTAGATTATATATACGTACAAATATCATTAGTCATCAGCAATAATCATTAATAATCAACAAACATGATATTTCACCATTATTATTTTTGACCATTTGAAGAAAACCATACCCATAGGATCCATGGTGCTGGTATATATGCTAACATAAAGGGGGTATCTTGATGGTAAATGTTACCATATTTAGCATACATGGATCCTATGTGTTAGTAATCAGCAATAATCATTAATAATCAATAAACATGATATTTCACCATTATTATTATTGACCATTTGAAGAAAACCATACCCATAGGATCCATGGTGCTGGTATATATGCTAACATAAAGGGGGTATATTGATGGTAAATGTTACCATATATAGCATACATGGATCCTATGGGTTAGTAATCAGCAATAATCATTAATAATCAACAAACATGATATTTCACCATTATTATTATTGACCATTTGAACAAAACCAAATAGGTCAACGTTCCATTCCCCCAGGCCGCGGTTGTTTTTTCCTGTCCAGGTGTCATCCTACATCACGCCGCCCCATCAGCTGCGGGTGAAGATGCGTCCGGGCAAGAGCCACGAGGATCTCTTCGAGGCGACAGCTGACCATGGTGTGTTTAATGGTGTTTAATGAGGGTTTAATGGTGTTTTAAAGGGGATTTAATGCTGTTTAATTGGGATTTAATGGTGTTGAAAGGGGATTCAATGATGATTAATGGGATTTAATGGTGTTTAATGGGGATTTAATGGTGATTAAAGGGGATTCAATGATGCTTAATGGTGATTAACTATGGTTTATGGTAGATATCTATATATAGTTAAAAATTTGTGAGTGCGGTTTATAAAGCAACTTATGCTGCATATTTTTGTTATAATGTGGGAAAACCAATGCCATATACCTACCATGACTGGGGATGGTAAGCATACAACTCATAAAGATGGTGATGACTTGGGGACGGGTTTATAAAGTGAGTTTACCTCATTAAAGACAGACCAATCAGTTGGGTGATTTTGAGGTCCCCCCATTTGGCCAAGCCATCTCGACATGTTTCGATATATTGAAATTGCATGGTTTTGGATGCATGGGACTCTGGCACACTCTGGCACAGATTGGTTGATGATGTGGCTATTCTGTCACGACACATCTTCCAAATCCATGTTTGAGATAAGAAGCATATTTATTTTGTTTACATAGATCTCCAGGAATGCGAATGGAAATGCAGAGGGTGGGTTCATGAAGTTGGGGCAACATTACCACCGAGAAGCAACACTTTGGTGCGTGGCTGTGGGATACCTTAACCATAGGTTTTGCCAGTTTCCCAGGAAATAGATTAGTTATGAATACGTAGTTATGACTAGTTTACCTAGCTCTGATTCTGATGTTGGCTGTCCCCAACTTTTCAGCAATCACCTTTGGATACCTTCTGTGAATCTTTGCCGCTAGCAGAAACATCAGATGACCTCTGTGAAATATCTGTGATTCCAGCAGTTGACCTCTGCATGATCAGCTCCAAACCGGGTTTTTCCAGGGTAAAGCGTCGAAGAAAAGCCACAAGAGCGGCTCGTGGTGGGACCCAGTGGGACCCAGGAGACCCGGTGGCTGGCTGCGGCTCGTGTTCATCACGACTCAGCAGTACTAAAAATCACGGCACGTGCGGGTTGTGTAAAAAGATCTTGGACCTAAAACTTGCATCGACGTAGTAGCATGATGTAGTAACGTAGTATGTTGATTTCGATTTTTGGTGCATTTTTTTTGCAAAGTTCTTGAGGGGAAACAGGAAAGTGATGGATGGTGATGGTATTTTCATCCCCTGGCTACCTTCAGACTCTTGCCAAGGTCCATCATTGGTGCCTTGCAGTCTGGGCCCATTTCTGCAGGGACAACCAGGGACTCTGTTGGAGGGTGGAGACTCACATAGCTGGTTTGTTGGGGATTCTGAATCATTCCGAATGATTATACATGAATTATATGTGAATGATTCTGAATGATTCTGCGACCCATGAAACGAGAATCCTCCCAACCGAACCAGAAAAAACAACAGAATGACATATTGTGAACACACACAGAGGTTTCTTAGAATCTGAAAATGAATATCATGCTGCGAGGTCTTTGCTCGGCGGTGAGGGAGCAGGCAATGTCGTGAAGGCCAGGACTTTAAGGACTCTGACATCTGACATCTGACATCTGACATGGAAGCCAGACGTGGGGGGTTCTTAACAGGGTACGCCAAAACCATGGGTTTCAATATTAAAATGGTCGAATGACTTGCATGATTTGGGGTACCCCTATTTCAGGAAACCTCCACATGACCATATCCAGCAAAATCATTTGAATGTGATGTTCTGAATCATTTTCCAGGCCAATTCTTGGCGGGGCTCGTTGTTGAGATTTGATATACGTGTGATTGCATGCCTGTGCCCCCCAGTTATAAGTTGGTTTGTAAACCCATTGTAGATAAATCTACCATAACACCAACATACGCGAGGTTTAACCTATAGTAACCCTCAAAACGATAGAAAAGTAATTCATCACCACTTGAGTCAATTTGATATGTTTGATTTCATCTTTCTATTTTGTTGGAGATTGCTATAACCTGCCCATAAACCCACTTAGTTATCTTTCTGTCCATTGTTCGGCTCCAGCATTGAGGCATCCGATGGAGAGTGGAAACCCCAGCACTGAGGATGGGTCAATAACTATCAAACCAGCTGGTAAATGGGGGATAAACTTCATTAAACTTCAACTTACCTGCTATTTTGGTTTTGTCTACCCGAAAAAACTAGGTAACTAGCCAGGCTTTTGACCTAGGGTATCTTCCCTTGGCATTTCAAAGCCATCTAAAATCATCTAAACTTCGCACTTCTGGGATCCAGCGGATCCAGGGAATTGGATCTGTGCCAAGGGAAACCATCCACATCTTCAGTGTGCTGCCCTCAGGACGTACCAAGTTGGCCAAGTTGGCACACGAAACCGTGGGTTTTGATGCATTTGGCACACATGTCGTAGTGAAAACTTTCTTGTTTCAAGCATTTCGTCACCGTCTTGTGGTTCCTGTGGTCTGCTCTTTCATGCCGTTTCACCACAGGTTTCTCTCATCCTTGTCCATGTTCACTCGACCACGCATGGAGGTTTCCTAAAATGGGGGATCCCCAAAACCATATAGGTTTCAACAACACGAAAATGGTCATCCATGACTTGGATGATGTGATTCTCTCAGGTGGCCAGTGGACACCTCTATGAGAAGCTCTTGGGCATCATGATCCTCTCTGCGTGGAAGCCAGGACCACTGACCCAACCATGACCACTGGTTGCGTGGTTCCCGACGATTCGGATATCGGATCTATACCATGGCCATTTTGAGAGGGAAAATGATGGTAAACCTGGTTTTGGGGGGGTACTACCGATTTTTCGGACCTCATTTAAGGGAGGATTGGATGGATGTTGGGATACCGTTTTTCCGGTGCAACATGCCACACTCATCCTCTTAGAGTGAGATAATCTGACTCCGACAACCGAGTTTTGACGTGACATTGGTGACATCTTGGTTTGTTGCGGAGGAATCCTGAAATCAACGAGAAAAAACAATTAAAAACCTAAAAGGTCCATGAGAAAAGAGCCTTAGTTTTGGTCCCTTCTCAAATCATGTTTGGATCATGGTGGATCCGTGTGATCCTGTTTGGCCAGCATCATGATGTGGCATCCGCTGTCTCCAATTGAATCCTTAGGTCAGGAACAACACCCAGAACCCGCTGCACTTTTGGTTCATTGACAACTTCCTGTCGCCCAAGTTCAAGGATGCCATTGGGTTTGTCTGAGGGTATCACCAAAATTTCTTTATTTGGGAATATCTGATTGCCAGACGCACCCTTTTTTTTTTTGGAGACTGAGGAGACTTGATGTGAGACTTGCCTCAAGCAATTTGCCAGGAGGTTTCTAGAGAGGTAATTAGTCGCCAAAGAATTTTGCCTTAGCTACCCTCTGGTAATTTAACATAGCTATTGAAAATCACCATTTTTAATGGGAAAATCCACTATTAATGGTCATTTTCAATAGCTATTTTGACATAACCAGAGGCTAAATTTCCAAGGGCTTTCCGGTGACCGTGACTTTTCTCCGTTTTCTCCAACACAAAGTCTCCAATTCAGTGCTTGGTGGTTTCACAACTTCATCCATCCTACTGGAAATAAAATCCCGACGTGCTAGGCCAAAAAGCCACATCCACCAGATTGACGTGCTGGGTGGTCCCTAACAGTCACTAACCTTAGTGATAACATGGTGATAACCTTAGTGATAACCCAGTTACATAGAAGTTCTAACTTGGATAACTCATGATAACTCCACGACTCTACGGGATTTACGATCGCTGCAGGCATTCATTCCAATGATGGCCCAGAGGCGCTGGCCGGGCGATGGCATGCGGGCGATGGCTGGATTGGCTGGTGATTTCATACAGTATGTTTTATTGTTTGTAAGAAATGTGCTACCATTTAATATGTTATAAAATATGTTGTATTATATGTGTTTGTTTTGATGTTTATTATATGTACGTATGTCAATGTGTTCAACCATTCAAGTGTTGAGAGTACAACATGTTGATATATGTTACTTGTAGTTGATCTATCTTGATCTATGTTGATATATTGTTGAGATATCGCTGATTCTGCATTATTTATTCCCACCATTTATGTCAAGCAACAATCTTCAACAGATTCCTGCGACAGGTACGACTTCAAGTATGACTTTGTGACCTACAAGTGGCCTTCTTGGCTGAATCCCCAAAGTAAGCAGCTCAGGACGGAAAGTATAAAGCGAGGATTCCAACTGTTTGCATATTCCATCATTGTCCATCATATTCCTTCTTTGGCCTGTCTCCTTTACGGTTGTTCTTGAGAAAACATTATAATATATATACATATATAATACATATATTGTGGTAAACCAAATGATAACTGTTCGTATTTTAAACATATCCAATGTCGAAATAGAGTTTATTTGAAAAGATCCGAAAGGATCGGAAAATTATCTTTATCTAATGATTATCTGATTATCTAATGTATAGGTATTTGTTTCTTTCTTAGAATAAGTAATCCCATGGGCAGAAATGAAAAAGATCCACTGCACTCCGCATTTTTTTGCGGCTCTGCGTTGGTTGAGGACACCAGGACACCTAATGTCTTTAGTTACAGCTCAACCACAGCCCCTGGCCTCCAAGGTGAAAAGCAGCGGTTAATTTGGGCCTACAAGATCCTCTTCTTAGATGTGCCCTTGCTTTTGATGCCTTGCAGTTGACAGGAAACCATTGGTTGTTTGACTGGTTTTGGCAGGTATTGTTGTTATCACCAAACATGAGGTTGACGGTTGATACATATTTCTGGATCAAAGAGGGATCTTCTCATGATTTCGTCATCCTGTTTCTGGTGCTTGTGATCCTGGTTCTGGTCGATGTTTTTTGTGCCGTGTTGCTGGGGTGGTTTGAAGCGGTGAGTCCTTGACCAACCAGGTGCTCTTTCCACAAGACGTGCCCAAGATCATTTTCATCGATGCGGATCAGGTGCCTAGATGCAGCTGAGGGAGTTATGTCATGGCCGCTCTGAAGGGTTGCCCCAACTTGCCAATGGTGGTCCCTTTGGGCACCACTGTCTCGAACCAAGAAGATTGGTTTCTAGGTGTCTCACAGCGGCATTTTTCGTCGCTGAGTCTTCGATTTCATACAATGATCAGCCCTGGCTGCGGGGCGAATCGGACAGAAGACAAGGGGGCTATGCATTTCCGACAGGTTGCGCATGGATGTCCATGGTTGTTGGTTAAACACGCGGAAAGTCACATGTCATCAGAACTTCAGGAACCATGTATGTATTTTGTATAGATACTAAATTATATATATATTGTAGTATATTATATATATATACGTGTATACATTTCAAATGAAAATGATTAGAACTGTTGCAGCATAGTTAGCTTGCTGGTTTTCCTCTTAAGCTACAGAATCCAAAAAAAAAGCATCCATTTACATAGACAATCCATCCATCGTTTCTCTAAGGGCTTCAACCGTTTCATGCCTCACCTCCAGCCGACAGGTGGTGCGGGCGGATGTGAAGGAGCTCTGGGACTTGGATCTGCAGGTGCATCGTGAAACCTCGTGAAACCGGAGCATCAGCGGGGGAAGCCACAGGCTAAAAATATCTGAATGGTAGAAATGTGAAAAAAAAGGTGATAATATATCTAATATGTGATATGATTTTATATGATATGAAACTATATCATGATATATAATGTGATATGAATCTGTATACATCTATGCTACTCCATACGTAGTATAGGATGATGTTCTTTTTGCGGCAAGACATGAAGACATGGCCCACAGATTGGCCAATCATTGGTTCCCTTTCGTTCCAAGTTTGTTCATTCATTCCACCGAATGAAAAACCATATTTAACCATGTTATTAACCATGTTAAACCATGATAATCCAGGTTTAACCATGATGCCATGGTAACCACCTTGGTTGTTTGAATCTGGTTCAACGTGCTTGAACCTTGAACCTTCCGTTTTACTGGCAATGTCTGAATTCAATGATAAACTGTCCCAGGAATCCATCAGCTGGGAGTATGTTACGCTATCCCAACTTGGGGGTTCTATCCTATGATACACTGATACAGCATGATTATCCCACTGATTCATGTATTCGCTCCATAGTCGGATATCATTCTCCCATAATTTACTGTGTTTCTTCTAATATTGTCCCATATACCCAGTGGTAAACTAACATAGCTATGGAAAATGGCCCATTTATAGATTGTGTTCCTATTAAAAATGTTGATTTTCCATAGCTATGTTAAATTACCAGAGGGTATGTAATTATTGAGTTTACCCTGTCTGCCGTATATCTATGGTTTGACCCTTTTCACCTCCCATGCCTCAGGGAAAAGTCTATGGTTTCGTGCCGATGGGTGATTCCAATCCTGACACCGAGGCAACGGCAAGTTACAATGCTGTGGGCTTTGTTCATTTTGTTGTTTTTGCATCGTGGCAGATTGAACATGTTGGAGGCTGTTACTGTATTATATATCTTAAGATATCGTGTATATATATATACATATAATGTGATGTATGGTTTATGTTTGCTATAACCGAATGATGGGCATTGAATTTCGGTTTCAAAACTTCATATTTCGTCCTTTCCTTTCATAGTCCATGGAGCTACGCATTCATGTGGTCGTTGCCCTGGGCTTAGTGGATTCAGTTGTGAGTTCCTTGATGCCAGGGCTTTCGCTTTTGGAAGCAAGGCTATTGGAAAAGCCATTTGGGTACCATGCCGTTGGGGGCCCTGGGCACCGGGCACATCATGCTGTTTGCTGTAGTGGGAAGCTCCATTTACAAAGTCCGACTTTATGATTTCAAACATTTCGAGGTTGGCTGGTGTCCTTTGTTTCTTCACAGCGCAGGATACATGTCTCAGAGATCTTCAAAGAACTGAGACTAGCTGGATATAGAGGCATCCTTTGGATCCTTTCACTGCACACCTTTTCTGGCGAATCCAGTCTGTGGAAGTCAGATTGGACTAGAGCCGTGTGCTGTTGGAAGATTTATGAATGTCCCAGTCCGGCAGCAAAATTGTTGGTTCAGTAGTAAGGAACCCGTCCCCCAAGGTAATTTTAGATAGCTATGGAACATGGCCATTCATAGATAGATGATGTTTCTCTTTTAATTGGCTGGATTTTCCTTGTTATTTTACTATCTTATGAAATGACCAGAGGGATCTAGAGGGTATATCTCATTATTTCCCATTCTATATAATGCCATTATCATCGCATTATAATCCCTATAAATTCCTATAAATCCCTATAATTCCCTATAAAATATATTAAAACATGACCAGAGGCTTTCCCCCAGATCCGCTGCCCCAGGTATCACATCTCTGCCCTCTTTGTGGTTGACCTGGTGGAGGACGGACACGTCGTCAATGTCGTGAATCAAAACCACGCGAACGAAATTTAGGGCCTATGAACATATTACAAGTCAAGAGGATCATTGGGAAGTCAATATCTACATATATATATATATATATAGATGATTATATATACATAGATATACATAATTATATATATATACACATTATATACATGATTATAGTTTCCAACTGATTTTTGGACTTAAACTGCAGCAAAACGCATTTTTGTGGCCTGCATCGACCTGGCAGCCCTGATTCCAAAAGCGTGCTGAAAAAACCAAAGTGTTTGTTCGAAAATAGGGGATGCATGATGAACATTGAATGGTACTAGTTAGTTTACTTAGTTTACTTGGGATACTGTATCACTTCTGGTCAACATTTTTATTTATCAAAAATGATCTTGAATCATGATTACTGCAAAAGTCATTCCCATGCTGTTCGAAAATGATCTTCAATCATGATCACTCAATAGCAACATGATCATTTTTCCCCAAAAAAAAATGGTGTCAACATGTTCTTCATGAATGATCAACATTTACCCTCTGGTTATGACTAACATAGCCATGGGAAATGGCCCATTTCTAGATGGTTTACCTATTAAAAATTGTGATTTTCCATGGCGATGTTAGTCATCACCAGATGGTAATTGGGAAAACACGATCAAGCCATGTGGATTCTACGGCCAGTTCCGGCGGACCTCCACTGGGGAGACCCTGCGAGGCGTCTACAACCAGGCGGATAAGGATGGGTTTGGTATATATATGGTGTAGGTATATATAAATATAGTGGTGGTTAGGTAACATACGCCATTATATAATATTATATATATAATACAGTATGTAGTGTTAGGTGTAGGTATGTTTTTTTGTGGTATGATATGTTATAAATATATGGTTTGTGAGCAAAAAGGGCTCAGAAGTGGTTCTTAAAGCTAACCTAAAGAGATGTTTCAAGTTTCCAGCTGAGTGCCGTGCCGTGAAGCCCTTGTTGTTCTTCGTCCCTTTGTTCACGTCTCCAGTTGAGCCGCGATCCCAATTCCCTGGCGAACTTGGATCAGGACCTGGTGGACCGCAGGTCATGACTTAGATCCCCAGCATGTTTTTTTCGGTGCTGCGTTTAAGATGAGAGGATGGGATTACCCTCTGGTAATTTAACATAGCTATGGAAAATCACCATTTTTAATGGGAAAACTCACTATAAATGGCCATTTTCAATAGCTATGTTAGTTTACCAGAGGGTAGTTCTTGAATTTCGCTGGGGATGTTTTTTGGGAGCGTGGTGACCTGAGTCACTGAGCGTCCTATATTTGTGGAAGCCCGAAACATGAAACATGGCAATGGAAAGTCCATTGTGCATAGATGATTTTCCCTATGAAATATAGGGGCTTCGCCCAAGCATGAGGACACCGGGAGGGTACACCACTATCCCATGACGGATCATATAGGATCCATGTATGCTATATATGGTAACGTTTACCATCAATATACCCCAAATGTTAGCATATATACCAGCACCATGGATCCTATATGATTAGACTATGTAAACCACTCAACATCTTTCAAATGTGGTCACCGTGGTTGCCAGGACCTACCAAACTTCGCGCAGCATCAGGTACCGATCTTCACCTTGCTGGGGAACCAAGGGTCCAGGCGACTCAGGTGACGACATGGACATGTTCATGGAGTGCTGTATAAGGCTATAGCATAGTCTTCACCTTTAAGATTTCCGGACAAACCAAAATGATTAACGTTCATGGTTGTGGTGCTTTTAGATGGTTTTAGCATATGATTTACATTTCAATCAGAATCATGGGATGATGATCCTGTTGATTGCTGCTTGAGAGGTATAAAGTTTGAAACCACCAAAATGATCAAAATGTGATAGTTTGGCCAGAATTGGATTTTATGTTTCCATATTTTTGGTTGGTAGTTCCATGTTTTCATTTCAATGGGATAATGTAAAATTCACTGAGACCGACAGAACTTCTTTGGAAAAAAAGTGAATGAACTGACATCAGTCCTTGAGTACTTGACGATACTTGACGATACTTGATGTTTGAACCATGTATAAAAGTGGTCTTTTCTCCTTAGTTCGATAATCTATCTTTATGACCTTTACCCTCTGGTAATTTAACATAGCTATTGAAAATGACCATTTATAGTGAGCCCATGAAAAATGGTGATTTTCCATAGCTATGTTAGTTTACCAGAGGGTAGTTGCTTGTCAACTCTCAGCAACATGTCCTGAGCCGAGGCCCAGCGAATGGCTTTGGTGCGAAACCTGGTGTTCACAGGAGCAAAACAGCTGTTGGGCGCTTGGTCAGATCTGAGGGGTTACTTTTTCTTCAAACTAAAAACAAGTTACAGTAGTTGTCATCTCCATAATATACATCATTTTTTTTATGATATAGAAGTATGATATGGCTGTGTTTTATTTTAACGCGTGCAGTTTTTAGTAAAGGCAGGAAGTTCGATTTGTGCGAATCATACCCCCGAATCATACCCCCGAATCATACCCCGAATCATACCCCCGAATCATACCCCCGAATCATACCCCCGAATCATACCCCGAATCATACCCCCGAATCATACCCCCGAATCATACCCCAAAAAATCACGATTATGAATGTTTCTTTTGGGATCGTTTGGGATTGCATTGGCCTCACTTGTTATAATGGACCTGACAAGCTAATTGACCAGTGTTGGCCAGACCCGATGATCCCTGGCTGCCTTCACATACCTTCAGGGAGTGGCGAATCTTCTCCACGCGCACAGAGTCTCATCATTATCCCTAAGCTGGCTGGCTAGGTGGCTGGCTCAGTTGCTGCTGCTGCTGCTTGGGTGGCTGGCTATAGGGCTGGCTAGTTGCAGCTGGCTGGCTGCGTGGCTGGCTGCTTGCTGTGTTGCTGATGAGGCTGATGAGCGGGATGACTCTGGCTGCGGCTGGCTGGCTGGCTGGCTGGCAACCAAACCAAAAATCCGTCCAAGAGGAACATAAGCCTAAGCGTAGCTGAGCTAAAGGTACATGAGAAGAACATCCAGAAGAGACGCCGGCAGGCCGGCGGATATAAATCATAGATGTGCATTTAAATCTTCACATTCTTCATATTCAGGTCCTGCCCAAGGTCGTCTGGCAGGTCCAGCCATTGCAGCCATTGAGTAGCAATCGTAGTAGGTTGACGGTGGGAAAAAGAGACTCAGGCAACAAAGCTTCCTGAATTCAAAAAAGATGGGTTTCCGAATCATACCCCGAATCATACCCGAATCATACATCAAACTTCCCAATTCTGAACCTTGGTACATTTGCAAGATCAGAACTTGTGTTTTGTGAGCTCTTTTCTTTGCAACCATTCGCCACGGGCTACACTACGCCTCCTGCTGCTTCTGAGAAAAATCCGACAACACCACCCTGCAGCGGCATCCTGCAATGGCACCAACATGCCAACTCCAAAGCGCACACACCACTTTAACTGCAGCACCTTGAAGCAGCACCCTGCAGCGGCACCACCAGCCAGCTCCAGAGCAGACACGCCACTCTAACAGCTGCACCCTGCAGCGTGCAGCAGCACCCTTCACTAGCACCCTTGCAGCACGAGTTGGGTACAGTACGTACCCTCCTTGCAGCACCCTGAAGCATCACCCCTTGCAGCAGCACCAGCAGGCTAGCTAGCTCGACAGCACCCTCAAGCAGCACCTTCCACACGCATCCGCTCACCAGCATGCCCGCTCCAAAGTTGAAAGCACACACCACTCTGACAGCAGCACCTTCAAACATCATCCTCAGGCAGCACCTGCAGCAGCACCCTGAGCGCCACCAGCATCGCTCCAAACTGTACACACCACTCTGACAGCAAGCAACACCCTGCACCAGCACCTTGCAGCGGCACTCCAACGGCACCACGATGCCCGCTCCAAAGCGAGCACACCACTCTGACAGCAGCACGCACAGCGTCAACAGCATGCCAGCTCCAGAGCGCTCCACGTATGGTATAATTACCACCAGTTGAAACATTTTCGGGGTAAGCGTGGGTAAATAACTATACGCGGAGGATGCAGGGAAACACTAAATCAAGGTCCGCGAATCATACCCACGAATCATACCCACGAATCATACCCCGAATCATACCCACGAATCATACCCCCTAGTCAAACTTCCCGGGTTGGACACGGTATTTTGAGACATACCCATATACAGATATACATGAACATCATCATTAATTTTTAGTATAAAGGCCATGGCTAATCCATCTGCAACACTTTTTCAGTTTTTCAAGGGATCATCCCCCTGGTCGTTTCTCACGTGAACGACAACGACGTGGTCCGGATCCAGGAGAGCAAAGACTTTGCCAAGACCATTGACCTTTGTCAAAACCCATTGACCAAGGAGACCTGCCGGAGGCATGGCTGTTTGTAGCTGGAGTGTATTATATAATATTAATATTAATATTATTTAATATTAATATATATATATATATTTATATATATATATATATATTTATATGGCCACTTTAATGGGGAAACTGATGCTTAACATTTTGGAGATAGCTTACGTTCATCTATTGTTCAATATTTTTGGTGGGATCAATTGTTTCAGTCTATTGTTTTCTTGTTGTTGGCAGCTAAAAAACACATGGTTTGACCATCTCCAGTTCAACGAACACGTCGGATGAAACCACGAACCTGAAATGGAGGATGCTTTTAGTCATAGATGGAGATGTTGTGTTGCTACTTTTAGTTATTCCTACGTTGATTTCTGGACTTCTGAATGATCAAAGGATACACTTTTTGGGTATCTTGCTTTGACTTGCGGTGTTGCTATTACTGTTGAAGTGGGGAAACTCATAGTTGATCAAAATCAGCAGAAACATGAATATCACAGTGAGATTGTGAACATGGAATAGTCGCGCTCTGAAACAAGAGCCAATTCATTCTTGTTATGCTTTGTTTGCTCATATTTTCTCTAGAAGATTGACTTTGGCTGCTTAGATTGTCAAAGGAGCCCAAGATTGTGATGGCCAAACGCATTATCTCTGAGTGGCAGACGTGGCTTGGATTATACTGGAAAGTCAATGATTTTGGCAGGCAGTGATGTGGCGCAAATCCTTACCCTTTATGGGGTCATTGTAGAACGTGTAGGTATTTTTTGGGATGTACTGTCCTTCCCAGGACAGGATTTCCATCGGCGATCCCAGGTTCCACAACGAGGTCCAAGCGCTGCAGGAAGAGCATGACAACATGTCGGCGGGAAATCCTGCTGTGGCTGGAAAGGCCCAAGATGGGGTGAAGCCTTGAAAGTGCTGCAAGATATTGTGGTTGATGAATGTAAAGTATGGGGAACCATGTATCAACTTGTGTTTTCGAGTGCTCAAGTCTTGGTTATGAGATGTCCGGAGTCAATTCTTGAATCTACTGCAGCCGCATGTTTGCTACAAGTCATGTTCAAAATGCACCGTCTTCGGATCAATTTCCCAGGCTCCATTCACTCCTAGGAAGTTGTCCTTGGTCCAGGCAGAGCTTTGAGTTTTCGTCCTCACAGAACTGACGTTGATGGTCTACGTTGTGAAGGATCTTATCTTCGTTTCGTGCAGTTGGATGAATGGATGAGGTTCCAGGTTCAGGCTTGTGGTTTGGTGGATCGGCCTGATCGGCTCACCCTGTAGCTGCAACCAAGTGGCACAGAGCATAGCCATAGTTTGCCATACTCAAAAAAGAATGCTGACCGCTGGCCATACTTTGTTTTGATGTATAATTTGTATCCATTGGTCAATCATCATCTAATCTAAGTTCTTTTGGCTTGTCACCCACAATCTGCCGCTGATTTCATCTTATGGTCTTATGGGTATACGTCGCTATGGCGCAAAATCACCTAATCGGCGGGTCCATTAGTGCCCCAAGTCTCAGCCACCCGCGAATGATATAATCCCATGTATAATAATCCTCCTATGGTGTACCTCAAGAGAATGAGGGGGCAGGACCCCCTTTAAAAAAAATATATAAAGAATCCAGCAAATCTGAAAATAAAATGGGGTCAGACCCCAGCATTTTATTTTTTGAGGGGCCCAACCCATCAAGTTAACTGACAGAGATAGCATGATAGCAAAGATGCACAGCTGTGAACGGTCTGATCATTCTGTGAAACCTTCCAGAGATTTGGAATCACTTGGACATTATGGAGCATATGAAACTGAAACAGCAGTTGTTGTCGATCCAATTTGATTCTAGCAGGAGTGTGTGCTGTGAAAAAAATAATTATGCCCTCTCATTTTATTGGCATGTTGTTCTTAGGCCCCCGCATTTTATTATATATTTTTAGGGGCTCCACCCCCTGGAACCACACGGGGCTTATAATATATATATATATATACACGTATATACACGTATATATTATATTATGATATATTGTTAATATATATATACATATATTATGATATATTGTTATAATATCTTATATTACAATATATGATATTATATTTTACTATATTATATTTTATTATAGTATATGATATGATATTATGTTTTATTATATTATGTTACATTATGTTTTATTATTTTATATTATGTTATATTATATTTTATTATATTATAGTTTATTATATTATGTTATATTATATTATGTAATATTATATTTTATTGTATTACATTATGTTATATTATGTTATATTATATTATCTTATATTTTATTATATATGATATATATATATATATAGCATATTACAGCGCCATTTTTCCTTGGTTGTCATATCCAAATTTTTATAGTCACTAGTTGCTGCACATCCCGCCCTGGTGCTTTGGGCTCGAAGGAGCAGGTGACCGCCGGTGACTGCCGCGATCTGCCGCGGCACGGTAGAAGGGTGAAGAGACGGGCTATCGAGTTAGTCGATTGGGAAGCCATTGGCTTTTCTCCCCTGACTGCGGTATGCATGGGTTATAACATCTGCACAAATTATAGCGAGGACAGCCGAGGCAACGAGGCAGGTTGCAGGAATTAGCGAGGTCAGCCCTTAATTTGCTCATCAGAATTAGCCGACCTCGACGAGGTAGCATTGCATTGGTTCTGTTGCATGCTTGGGTTTGGCTAGAAAAACTTTTTTGGGGGCCAGAGGCCGGTCAGCAGGCAAGGAAGGAAAAAAAACTTTTCAGGCCCCAAAAAGTTTTATTTTCTATCGCCAGAGGCCGGTCAGCAGGCAAGGAAAGAAAAAAAAACTTTTCAGGCCCCAAAAAGTTATATTTTCTATCGCCAGAGGCCGGTCAGCAGGCAAGGAAGGAAAAAAAACTTTTCAGGCCCCAAAAAGTTTTATTTTCTATCGCCAGAGGCCGGTCAGCAGGCAAGGAAGGAAAAAAACTTTTCAGGCCCCAAAAAGTTTTATTTTCTATCGCCAGAGGCCGGTCAGCAGGCAAGGAAGGAAAAACAACTTTTCACGCCCCAAAAAGTTTTATTTTCTATCGCCAGAGGCCGGTCAGCAGGCCAGGAAGGAAAAACAACTTTTCAGGCCCCAAAAAGTTTTATTTTCTATCGCCGGAGGCCGGTCAGCAGGCAAGGAAGAAAAAAAACTTTTCAGGCCCCAAAAAGTTTTATTTTCTATCGCCAGAGGCCGGTCAGCAGGCAAGGAAGGAAAAAAAACTTTTCAGGCCCCAAAAAGTTTTATTTTCTATCGCCAGAGGCCGGTCAGCAGGCAAGGAAGGAAAAAAAACTTTTCAGGCCCCAAAAAGTTTTATTTTCTATCGCCAGAGGCCGGTCAGCAGGCAAGGAAGGAAAAAAAACTTTTCAGGCCCCAAAAAGTTTTATTTTCTATCGCAGAGGCCGGTCAGCAGGCAAGGAAGGAAAAAAACTTTTCAGGCCCCAAAAAGTTTTATTTTCTATCGCCAGAGGCCGGTCAGCAGGCAAGGAAGGAAAAGAAAACTTTTCAGGCCCCAAAAAGTTTTATTTTCTATCGCCAGAGGCCGGTCAGCAGGCAAGGAAGGAAAAACAACTTTTCAGGCCCCAAAAAGTTTTATTTTCTATCGCCAGAGGCCCGCTTCGTGGGTTGACGGCTGCAGAAGCAGTAGGATTCAGAGTTGCTCCAGAAGAGCATTGCATCTCTGCGATAATGTCAGAGATGTCACCACCCAAGCGCAAGAAGCGCAAAGACCGATCAGACTCAGATTTAAAAATCCCTGCGAGAGACCGTGGATCGTGGAAAAAAACTTTTCGGAAACTGAAAAGTTTTTTTTCCTTCGGGTTGGACCCTGGAAAGAAGGCCCACAAGCTACTTTCTTCCTTCGAATTAACGAGGTAAAGCCTTAATTTGCACCTGCAAATTACCGAACGAGGACAGTTATCATGGGGAACAAATTAAGACACGAGGGAGACGAGGTAAGAATTAAAGTAATTTGGCCAGTAACATGTTGTATCCATAGATGTCCTTTTCCCATTGGTTGGTTGATTAGTAAAGGGCTTTGTTTACCCCTTTAACAACAAGTAAATGATGATAGATGGTATACCAAACCAACCCCTCTATTTTTACCAAAAGGACATTATTGGTTGTATCCCCCATAACTGGGTAACCGGGATTAGAAACTTGGTGAGTTTCTTGACTTAGAAACCATGACCCAATGGACCAGTCAACTAATTCACCCATCCAGGTGGTCTCCAAAGCATCTGTGGATCCCATTTGATCCCGGAAGTGGGCCAATTGACTGAATTTGATTAGCGTTTTTTTTGACAGTAACTATATATGTTCCATCCTTGAACATAAGATGATGATCTGCAAATGCCTTCATATTTTTGGGATGCGGTAAAGCCACCATCAAACTAAAATGGGCCGGGTCCGAGTCCATGAAGTTTTTGCAATTTGTTAGACTCCTGAGTGACTCGAGAGTGATCCATGGAGTGCTTGGGGACTGGCAGCCAAAGACCTTGCGCCCGCAAAAGGTCTTTTGCGCTGGGTGTCTTATGGCACCTCCCACAATGAGGGACCCACTTAAAATGCAGCAACATGTTTTTTTCCTAAAGAATCTTATTTGGTGTTAGGCTCTGCTTTTCTATATGAATCAATTTAATAATATTTATATTATCTCTTTATAGCAGAAATGCAAACGTGTCATGCAGCACTTGCCCGCAACACTGGATGATGCCTGTTGCAGTTGCCTGTTTCATTTATGCCTTGAGACTTGAGACAATGACAGTGAGAACTCAACATGGAAGGTTTTGTGTATTGCTTTGTTCCGCATCTTATGTTTTTTTAATGGTTGGAAATTCTTGAAACAACCATTTTGTAACAGGCTCCAACTTAGATTGTAAGCATTGTAAGGTAAGGATACCGTTTGCAAATCCTCTCCAGCGAGATCTGTCTATCGAATTGCTGCTGCTCCATATGAATGTTGCGAGACATACATAAATAGGCAAGACATGGCCAACTCATGAAAACAGAAGCCGATCAAACTGGTCAACTATGATTCCAGGATATCTTCACAGCTTTGGATGAGTCAATGGAGACCACTGGCCACTGGAGAAGTGGCTGATCAGTGAGACCAGTGATATCCATTGATTTTCATTTGAAAAGAAGGAAAACGGATGGAAAAAGGTTGTTCACTAGCTCTTAGCTGCCAAATTTTCATGACGCAACATCCAGCTTTGTGATGCTCCCATGGCCTTTTCGACAGGTCAGCGGCCAGATCTTGTGGAGGGTGGTGATGAACGGATTGCTGAGTTGCAGTGCATTCGAGCTGATAGGAATGAGCAATCTGAGTATGTCCTAAATCCATCTAAAACTAAATCCATCTAATTCCTACATGTATATATATATATATAGATACTGGATGATACTGGTACATGATGAATGAATATATGAAATCCTACATTGTTACAACATGTTAAAGCTTGTGTCCTAAATCCATCTAAAATCTAAATCCATCTAAATCCTATATAAAGATTCAAGATACTGGATGATACTGATACATGATGAATGAATACATGAAATCCAACAAGGATTTCAATGGATTTCATATATTCATTGTTACAACATGTTAAAACTTGTGACAATTTAGCGTACAGATAAATAGAAACGATGCATGGCATACACTCCTTGGTGGGAATTTCCATGAAACCTGCTGCTTCACGTAGTCAAAGATACTCAAAGCTTTTATTTGTGTTGCCCAGGAATGTCCAACTACATTCCACTGTATCACAATTATGGTTGGTTTACTCATATATATATATATTTTATAAATGCATATCAGCCCATAGTTTTCATTATTGCTAGTATTACCACTATTGGGTGGATAGGATTTATTCTGGAAATATATTTCCATGAATAAACTGCCAGACTATTACATCCCATGAATATCCCGCAGTTATATCTCATTATATCACTTTAGAAAAACGTGTGTTTTCTCTTGATTTCCGTAGATTATCCCATTATTGTATGTCACCATTGTGTTTTCCAATGACCATTATAGCACTTGTCTCAACGTACTATTTAGGTTCCTTTAATCAGCCATTGCATTATCTTAGCAATTCTATCCGATTGCCTGGTTTTTCCCACATGGTTGATTTAATGGATTGGTTTACGGGAAAAAAACTACAGGGAAACATTGTTGTTATCATCAAATTGGTTGGGGGTTCCTGTAAAGTTTCCCTTAAACCAATCCATCGAAATTCAACCTCCAGTCCAAGTACCATGCCTTCAGCTTTGGATGATCCAATCATATCCAATCTATGTTATATATGTATATATAATTATTCATATAATATATATATATATATACATATATATCTATATATATATATACAAATATATGTATATATATATATGTGGCCTTAGTAAACCAATCCAATGACTGGCCAAATCTTCCGCTGGTCAGGGCACTTGCTGCCGCCACCTTTGGGAGGCCCCGGAAGCTGCGGCCGCGGCCAATGGCCGCCGCCTCCGCCGCCGCGGGAGCCGTCGCCCAGCAGCGACTTGGCACTTGACCAACGGTTAAAGATGTTAAAGGATGGATTTAACTATGAAAAAATGGGATATATAGGGATTTAATCCAGCATAACCATCAAACACATTCATTTAACCAACATGATGCCTGCGACTTTACCCATTACACAATGAGGATTTAGCCATCAGAAATGTGAAAAGCAATCATGTTTTTTAGGTATTTTAACATTAAGAAATGAACGTTGACATACTTCAATCGCTTGAAAATGACAGCATGGCCCCTTGCACCTGAACCGCCACCAGCCGCAAGAGATTTTGCAGGGCATCCTGATGTCCAATTCCACTCAATAGAATCTACATGACAGAATTGTTTGGAAACAATGGTGATCAGAAGACTATCTAAAACATAAAAGGCCAGAGTTGGGCAGCCTCCGTATACTGAATTGGAACTGCCCAGTTCTTGGGATGTCGGACTACAGCAAACAATGAATCAACCCAGTTTCTGGGGAATGACTATTGTTGTAGACTATTAAGGAGACAGGACCTAACTTGGGTATGTGTAAGGTTTCGGATGCCCTGTCGCCAGAATGGCTGGTATATGTGGATGTTCATCAGACCATTCCAATGCATAGCTGCATAGCATTCCCCCGTCAGGATGTTAAATGAATTAAAATGAGATCCCCATTTACGGCTTAAATATCATCCATTCCATTCCCATACTATCTATAATATAATATCTCTCACTCAAGTGTTGCCAATATTTTGAATAGTGACATCATGACATCCATGTTTATTGTTCAATTTTGCTCATTGAACCACCATTTTTTTCGATTCTTCAACATAGAAACCCACTTAAACCCACCTCTTAAAGTCTTAAACATTTAATTTCCATTCTCCACCAGGACATCTCCTCACCTCCCCAGCCGCACCGCCCGGCTATGGTGCTTACGGCTTCGGCTGGGAGCGCCGCCCCACGTCGCCGTTGCGGTCTCCGGAGCCGCCCAGGCGGATCCCGTCGCCAGAGCGGCGGATCTCGCCACCGCGGTCGCCGCCGCGGTCGCCGCCGCGGCCGCCCTCACCGCCCCGGGAGCCTTCGCCACGGCGCCGCGATCGGGGCTCGCCCAAGGCGGCGAAGCTGCCAAGGAATTGGCCTGAGGTGCAGGGGAAGGGGTGTGGTCACTGTATGTCACTGTGGTAAACCTTGGTGTTCTTTTTAGATGCACAGTTTGTAAATAGTTTTTTTCTTGAAAGGTAGTTCTTATACCGATATGATGGGGTTTTAACGATTATAAGGATTGGTATAGAATTAATTAAGCACTAAAGAATCACTGGTGATACTTGTATCATGGTCCATCCAAAGAATGGTGATCCCCGATGGACTGATGTTGAGTGATTTTTGGAGCTGGGTTGAAACCACAAGCTGCTGAAGTATGGGTAGATAATCGTAGATGTGATGACTAGTGGGATGATGATGATGAAGATGATGATGAAGATGACGATGACGATGATGATGACGATGATGATGATGATGACGATGATGATGACGATGATGATGACGATGACGATGACGATGATGATGACGATGACGATGATG
>CAMXCT020000241.1:172858-257858 GCA_947184155.2 Cladocopium goreaui | reverse complement strand
TTTATGGCATTTTGGGTACCACCACCCGTGAGGAGCCTCTTCACTGAGCTCACCATGTCAGAGATGGAGGCGCGCCCAATGGTGCCGAAGCCTGCTGTTCTGGGATGGCTTGTGCCGGTGTGATCCTAGGGGGTTCAAAGTGATGCCTTTGTTTCATAGAGTCAGGTAGTTCTTTATTGGTTATTTACCCCCGTGATATCTATGTTTTTACATCTAATTTTTTTGAGTCTGGATGATCAAGGGGATCTGCTCTTCTAAATTAGATGGTCGATGATGAATAGTAAAAATGACTAGCCGTTGTGGTGGGTCAATTGCTACAGTGTTTGGTCATTATTCCCATGTTTGGAACCCCCCAACTGTATTCCATTGTGGAATTACCCTGATAGCTCCTGACTAAGGCCATCAAATGGTCTTTTTGGATTGCAAGATAGTGTAAGCATTGCCACTTGCTAAGCGGGATGAAGGTCCTTATCAATATCAAGTTCTAAAGGTGCATTTTTCATGCTGATGTCAGCAGCTTCCAGGAATTAGCCGACTTGTGCTCGCCACTCTCCTTTCAGCGAGGGGAGGCGCAGCGGCGCAGCGTCAGTGGCGACCAGATGTGACAATTGAATCATTAAACATACCCTGGTTGATTGGTTAATGTAGGGACTTCTGCTACTTAATCTATTGGGGATTATGATAACCCTTAGTAGGAAAACCTATCAACCCACTAGTGTAATGAGATGGGAAAACGGGGTATTTTCAATGGCTCAATTTTCTCTAAAATGGGAATCCTCCTAGATCCAGCCTGGCCAGCCTGGTTTTCTCATGCTTCCGATGTTTTTGGCTAAGCCGCTAAGCCATGAGCCATGTCCTACAATATTGGAAGATGACAAGATTTGTGGGTCAGGATGTGTTCATTGGCTAGGAGAACAGGTGGTTGAACATGGATAGTCAGTGAACTAAAAAAGAACAATTGGATGGTGGTCCTTCCAAAAATGAACAAACTGCAGATCAGCCTTACGAAAATGAACAACTCCAAGAGCATCATCTACACCATCCTGGAAGCACTTTTCTATCTTGTTGGGAGTCGTCACTGTGAACCCAATGGTCAACTACCACCCCATCCCAAGCCGTCAAGCCGTCCACTTCGCCAGGTGATTTTCTCCCGCGGCGAGCCCTGCACGTGGCTGGGTCTGCTCCTGGCGGGCCGCTGCCAGGCATTTTTGCCGAATGGGAAGAATGAGCTTCGCATGGGAGAGCACTTGCCAGGAGAACCTCTGACCAGAGGTGGAGTGAACGGAGTGAACACAAAAAGGGACATCAATATTGAGTCAGCATAGACCCTTTGGTCTTTCCTTGTAACAAGGTAGATACTGGTAGATTTTTCAGATACATATCTAGTTCACTCCTATGATCTTAACATCAAGAAGGTCACCCGGAAACCCGGTGGATCCTGGCGGCGCTTCAACTCGAGGTTGCTGGGTCTGTGGGTGTCCTGAAAATGGGGGGTACCCATTGGATTTCCAAGGTTATTGATCAACCATCTTAGATGGTAATTAATCAACCATCAAACCAATCGCCATATTCATCAACATCAAGCGCCATGTTTGATTTCCAAGGAAGTGGACCATATTGTGGTTAGATCCACAGTTAATTGTCATCTTCGGTTCCGAAATCATCATTTTGAGCGATTAAATTACTATGAAATCACCATTTTTCGAGCGGATATATCACAACAAGATCCCCATTTTCCTTGGTTAATCCCATTAAATCCTAATGTTCTTGGAATAATCCCATTAAATTATTTAAATTACAAGTTCCATGAAACTTCCTAAGGAAATGCTGGGCCTGGCACGCGTGGCCCTCTGGGAACGAAGCCATGCACGGGCCTACACCTTGCGGGCCATAGAGGACGGCTGCATCGCAGTTCTAAGTGGCTGGTCTTGGGATGAAGTTGGTAGGGCTTCCACCAAGAAAAATGGATAGATATGGATAGATCTGGGGGTGTCTTAAAATGGTTTGGGTCCCCAAGTCACCATGATCCATGGTTCTTTGCATACGAACATGGTTTATGATGTTTATTTTTGGATGATGTCTCCAGCTGTTAAATCAACCATACATGGTGATATCATGGGGATATTATAATATATTATAGTAACAATTATGATCATCATATTGTGTGATATAAGATTAACAATCCGAGATTTGGCCATGGGAAAATTGTGGGAGTTCACATGATTTCACCAGTGTTTTGGGGTACCCTATTTTCTGAGAAGCCTGGATTGATGTTGGGGGATCAATAAAAGAAACTTACTCTCTGGTAAACTAACATACTGTAGCTATTGAAAATGGTGATTTATAGTGGATTTACCCATTGAAAATGGTGATTCTCCATAGTTATGTTAGTTTACCAGAGGGTATGTTTCATAAGTCATAAGGATTCATAAGAATTCATAAGGGATATTGACAGGGTCCCCAAGACTGACCGCGGAAATCATGGACTTGGTGACTTGATTGAGTCTAAACTAATAGGCTGACCTCAAATCACTCCGATTGATTTTGGGAGACGGTGGTTACTGTGGGATATCTAGAAACCCAGCAAGCCAGCAAGGACCTCATGGTGTCGATCCATGAATTTTGCACCTGGATTCATGACGAATCCCTCAAGAAGTCACCAGCAGATTGCCAAAGTGCAGAAGATCATTGTAGATCCTTCAGATCATCTCATTTCTGCCCCTTTCTGGTTCAAAAAAATAGTATGGTTCAAGAAAGCTTCAACTTTGATAGACCAGATTTTTGTCTTCGTATCCACCTTTCCATCAGAGCAGCCCCCAGGTTACGATCAGCTGGAAGGCATTCGCCGTTCGCGTCCCGCTTTTCACCACAACTTGCTACGGGCCCTGCTGCTACAACTGGCAGATGCCTGCGGCTGCTTCTTCCGTGGCTGCCCCGTGCCTTGGGTACTGACAGGGAAGCACTTGGGATGAGGTCATAACTAGTTGCATGATGTTTCAGTAATCTCTGAGTGGCCTGGGTGATGTTTGTCATATGTTGTAAGTACGTTAATATACGTATATATATATATATACATATATTGTGTGTGCCTCACTGCACGGCATCGTTGACCATGGCACTTCATCCACATGTTCCATCGTGTTCCTGAGTGTTGTTGTCCTCCAAATTAGCAGCAGCTGTGTGCACTTTCTGTTGGACCCTCCGTTGGATGGTCAAAGCAATGGCTTTCTACGCCTCTTTTTTCAAGTTGAAATCAACCAGCAGCTATACTTGGGTTGCTGGTAATACTGACAAATATGAACCACGTTTTATTCTTATATGGTAGTGTATATAGTGTGTATATATATATATATGTACAGTAGTTATATATATATATAGAGTTATATATATATATGTATATTATACTGTGTTATATAATACACTTATAGAATATTGCAATATACATATATATATATACATATGATCATTTCATCGCTATCCCCATGAGTATCTCAGCCCGATCCCATCTGAGGTGTCCAACCGGCCCAAGTGGAGCCTCGGAGAATTTTCCGAGCCCAGGATCTTGGACTTCCTGCTGAAACTGCGGGAGGAGGGCCGCTTGTTGGCCAATGCGGACTACAACTGCTGCTGGGTGGCGTTTTCATCACTGGTATACCCTCTGGTAATTTAACATAGCTATGGAAAATCCACCCATTTTTAATTGGAAAATCCACGAAATAAATTGCCATTTTCAATAGCTATGTTAAATTACCAGAGGGTATATCACTGGTTAATGGTTGATAAATGATCATTTTACTGGTTAATGGTTGATCAGTGGCAATCAAATGGCTATTTTTCCGGGGTGCAAATGGGTGCAAGTGATACGTTTTTTGGGGGATGCATGTTCTTTGGTAGAAGCTTCTGGACTCGGCTCCCCCAGGTTTGTTGACATTGGCATGCCGCTTGCGCATCACCCAATGGCAAGCCCGAAGCAACGTCATTTCAAAAGGAGAGGCGTTGAGCGCCTTGGCAAAGTGAGCTGATGAATGCCTTTCCCGAACAAGACTATTACTAACAGTATAACAGTATGTCAATGCAGATGCATGTTGAATTGAATTTGTGTGGCAAATCACAGTATGCATGCATGTGTAAATTTTAAGTTGGGCTGAAGGAGCATCATTGTTTTTTGTGTCGTCATCCTCATTACCATCCTGATTCTCATCCTCATCACAACTATGGAGCTCAGACTTGGTCCACTAAGCCATCCCGTCTAGATCTTACTTTGCGCATTTGGCCAGATGGTACCAGGCATATCCAACCCCTCAAGTTCAAAACCTGCAGTGGGCTCTTAAGCTATCCTAAACTCTGTTTTTTGCTGCAAAAAAAACAACTAAACTCAAGTAAATATCCCTGAAACTTTGTCCAGGGCCTTGAGGGTCAGATTCTCCCTGGGATTTGGAGTCGAGGTGGAGCTTTGATCCTCTTCGAGGGGAAGATGACGGGCTTCCGGGATGCGGGTGGATCGCCTTCAGTATTCTTCAATCCTGGAGATTGCATTGGGCTGGAGCACCTCGGTAGAATTCAGTAGAAACTCTATGGTGCTGGAGTCCTAGAGTGGAAGATGGGAGATTCCGACATTGTCGACATGCATCATCCCGCGTTTTTGTTGGGGGTTTGAGTTTTGTGATGATTTCCAAATTATCCCATCCAGACTTTTGGACCAATATAAGCACACCAACAACATGCAAAAGTCATCCTCAAACCATTTTCTTGGATACGTTCGGGCAGTGTGAGTAGATGAGTAGTAAAGATAGTATACCCACATCCAGATGTTTGGATATTTCAGCAGCAAACATTATCCCCGGAGCTGTTTGGTAAGTTATTTTGTTCGACTTTTACTTCATCCATTATCCATCAATCCAGAAAATTTGAGGATCCAATGTGGGCACTTTTTTGTTGAAACAAAAGCACCATATAATGATGGTGGTTATGAAGGATAACTGTCCCAAGATGACCTTGGTGCAGGTCGGAGCATGATGTTAAAATTCATCCAGATATGTCAAATAAAACCAACACTGCCTATCCTGGTAGTTTTGGATGAACTGTGACATGTTTTTGCGTTTTTCTCCGGTTAAGCCATCCAGTTTCAACATCAACCAGCGTGATCCAAACAAATCCAAATTTCATCAACAATGCAGTGAAACAGTGAAACCATCCAACTTGAATTTCCTCCAAACTGTGCTCCAAAAGTCAAACGTGTTGAATCATCCAATATGTTCAAGATCATCCAACTTCTTTGGTCCCAGCACCCCGGTTTGTGTGAACATTGTATACCCCTAAACCCTAAATCCATTCATTGACCATCATCATTGTCCAATCAAAATTGCCCGTTTTCAGAAACCTGAATCACCACATATTTTTACAGATTTTCGGCCAGCATACCTGGCATACCTGCTCGGTTTGTAGAGCGAGGCATCGCAGTCTCTGAAACTTGCTGTGCACCTCAGGTGCTAGACCCGCATGCTGACCCTTTGTGCTGCAAGTCGTAGACTCTTGAGCGCTCCTGCATCTCTCACGCAGGGAGACGCCAAATTGTTGGCCAACCAAATCTCGACCTCATTCAACGCTCGAGCATCCCAGGGCAGAGAAATTGACGGTAGATAGGCTTGAACCACCTCAGACTTGGGTCTGCACTGCTCCATAGCCGCCATGATGCCAGTTTCACGGATCAAAGCTTTCAGGCATTGTTGAAACCAGCGGACACGTTGACGGAAGGGAAACACTTGTGCAGCTAAGTATAAGGTCTGGTGTTCACGTCGACCAATTCCTTTTGGATTCTCAGAGGGCCAGGGTGACCCCATGCCAACTGAAAGTCAATATTATAGAGCTGAGTGAATGAAATCCATATAGGGTCACGGCCCTGATGTGCGGTAAGTCGAGCAAAGAACCATTGAGTCACCTTTTTTCCGATACCTGGCCCATAGAGTTGAAAACCTTGGTGGCAAAGCCCCACCTCAAGGGCCTTGACGGAACTGCGGGATAAATTCCCTCGTCTGGCGCATCGGCACAACAGCAGGTTCTCCGGTTTCATTGACACTGCTGTGCACCTGGCGCTTCCCAGCTGCAAGGTGTAATGCCATGACTTGGTGACAAATCTTCTCTATAGCAAAAACTGCTGCAACGTGCTGTTCCCAAGTCTGCCAAAACTGTATTGTCCGAGCCTGATTGGCAAGACGAGCAGCCCGGTCCGCATAGTCGTTGTGAACAATTGTCCACACATCTGAAAGCGTCTGTCTGCGCACTATGCAGGGTGCGATGTGCGTGTACCTTGCGAATCTGAGCAAGGTCACGCCCCAAAGCGTATTAGTTTCTACTGACTGGAAAATCCAGGCCCAAAGGTCAGCATTGAATGCTGCGGTTGACATTGAGCTTCTTCTGGCCCCAAACAAGCAAATGAAACTTCATAATTACCCCAAAGCAATCTGTCCAAATCCTGATGGGAGCTCGAAAAATGGCAGCCCAATTCAAGGCATATCCGACTGCATATATAGGGCTCTGCGCGGTAAGCTGTCTGGCACAGCCCTGGCAGAAAGGCTGCAAGCACTGTGGCACCACCTGGTTTCCATGTCGCAGTAAACTTTGGCGCAACGACCAAGCAGCAAAGCGAAACAAAGGCTGAGACTGATACCCACTGGCCACAGGACCCATCAGTAAACGCCTCATTCCAGACATGGGGAGACAAGCGCCAGACGGCAAAGGAAGCTCAGTAGGCAGATGAACAAGGAGCGAAATCCACTGATCCCAGGTGGGTGGAAGCAGAGCCCACCCTCGGAGAGACAACGCAGGTGGCAAACAGTCAAGGAGAGGCAGGGCATCAGGCGCCAACCGGTGTTTGAGCGTGTCGACTTGACCGCACCAGTGGCAGGAATCTGCCTGATCTGCCCACTTGGCCTTGAAGCTTTCCGTGAATCATCCACCAATTAATCCGAGCCGGTATGCACGGCCTGGTCATCGGCTGACAACGGGTGCAGAGCTCTCCGAATTGCGGCTAAGTCCACATGCCAAATGAACTCGGATCGATGGGGGGGCATGGTCACCCTGCACACGGATGCAAAGTCCAGCAACTGGGGATTGCAAATCCAAGGGCAGCCCTGTGGCATCATCAAGCCATTGGCCATTCAAAGTGTCCTGATTCAGGCTCAGCTCGGCTTGGAACCATTAAAGCAGGGCGCTTGTGGCATTGACCTGAACCTGAGTAGACTTTCCATCAGAGTACACAGGTCGAACCCATCCTGCAGCAGGAATCGAAGCAGTGACATTGGGGAACATTTGCCTGGCGTACTCAAACAGCGAAGTCTTGAAGTTTCCCAAGAGTTCAACTGTATTGCATTGAGGAAGTCCAAGGTAATGCTGCAACTGCTGCACAACACATGCACCCAAGCTGATTGCAAAGGAGAGGCCAACTGGCCCACAGCGCTCAGGCACAATCTAAGGTTCTGACAGTCAGGCTCATGCCAAGCAGCCGGTGGAAGCATGCCATTGCGAAGGGCCAGCTCATATGGATGGAGGTGCCTATACACACAACGTCCTGACACAACTGGTACCTGGACCAGCTGGGCACAGATCCCACGTTGACGGATCACATTCTCATGGCTGCATCCGCAAGGGCAGTCAGTGGATTGGTTTCCCCAAGCATGGAGACTGGCGGGGAGCTTTCCATCGAGTTGCATGGTGTACTTCCTGAGGACTGATCCATCTGGGTTGAAACTAGAAACTAGAAACTTCATGATCAGTGAGTTGCAACTGTCGCAAGACTTCAGGTGACCAGCCAGTGTTTGACAAAAGGCATGACATCACGAATGGTCAAGTCGGATGCTTGGGCCAGTCTGGCACTTTCACAGGGCACAAGGACGGATGTGTTGCAACAACCCACCACCTAAACCGTCGGGCACGCCAGGCACCTTCAAGGCGCAAGGTCATTTCATGAATGTGGTATCCAAGCTTCTGTGCCAACACCTGCAAGTGAGATCGGACATACTGATTGGTCCTAGCCTGAGTCACACCTTCCAAGATCATGACAGGACACTGAAACAAGTGACAGGCACGCACAGTAGAAGGGACTGCGTTGGATCGCTCATCATTGGATCCTGTCTGTGTGGAGTATGGCTGACATGAAATTCCACACATCATGGTGAATGGAGGTGGGATCCTCTGGGCAACCTCTTTCAAGCAAGATGGGTCACAGATGTCCCCATGGACAACAGGAACACCGGGATGAGAGGCACGATGAAGATGGACATAAGGCTCATGCCACTCCATGCTGCACACATGACTGAAGCCAGCAGACTGGAAGACTCAAGACCTTGACTGGAACAGGACAGACCAGCACAAAGTTCGACACACCTGAAGACATCCAAGGCTTGCCAAAGGCTATCACGGCAGACTGATCGGTGAGAAGCAAGTCAACAGCATCTCCAGCTTGTTCAAACAAGGCATCAAAGACAGTGATGCGTCTGCATCCCTTCGCCTGTCTGTCTATCCACAGCCCCATGCAGATTCATTCTCCTAAGGCCAGGAACTGTGTGACACCTATCATCATCTCTGTTGTATGAACAGTAGCATCCAAGACAATTGAAACCTTGGAACCACGAGTCAATGTCGACCAAATTGGATTGAAGGGGTCCAAATCACATGGATCGAAACACTCAAAAAATCAGCAGGCACGACCCTCCCCTGGTAGGATTTTGAGCCCGGGCTAGCCTGAATCACCAGCGTTGCTTTTACATACCCAGAATCTCAGTATAAAATTGTTGCTTTTCCATATTCTTGTTGGTTAATCAGTTAAATCCCCATCCAAATAAATTATAAATTAAGCGGGACCTTTTCCCTATCTGATCTTTCTTTGTCAGATCGATTGAATCCCTATCATATCATATCAAAAGTATTTTTTCCATGGGTATCTCCATGGTTGGTATCCCATCCATCCTTGCACCATGGCCTTGTCGCCTCGGTAGGTACCTCTTGGGCGGCGTCCAGGCGAGTGCCTTGGACGTCTTCGCGGCACGCCCGAGCCTGGCGGCGCTGCTGCGCAACGACGACCTGCAGGCGGAGTTAGGGGAGTTGGGGATGTCAAGGGTGGGGAGATCATACGAAGCAGTGGTGATGTCAGCAGCAAAACCACGCTATATATATATATATATATTTATATATATATATATATTTATATTTCTATTTACGTATATATATATATATGTATTCATTTATTTATTTATATGTTTAAATAAATAGAAAAAATAGTGAAAAATATAATATATATATATATGTGATATATTTATTCAATATAATCGATTTACACTAATAGGAATGTCACCCACTGCACCAAATAAATCCAAAAAATATGGATGATCCGATGGTTGGGAAGGGTTTTGTGTTTTGTCTTTCATTTTGTGGGAATACCAACCGAAAGAGGGACGTTCACCACCAATGACCATTTAATAGTTAGTAGTGACCATCCTTTTTTATTTTTAACCGATACCCTCCTGAAGACAAAAATGATGACATAAAACCCATCAATTGATAAACATGAGATCTAAACGAAACGGACTTGGCCAGTTCAATCGTTGGGTTCCATGTTGGTGTGCCGAGGTGATTTTTTTATCAATGGCCAGGATCAACTAATGTTTTGCAAGGGAAAAAACAGGACAGTCATAGTATACAGAAGTTGGGATGTAGACTGTAGACTCAGATATTTTTTTTTTGATGAATTGCGCCCCACTTGTCAGGACATCCGCCGTGAAAATCCTGCTATAGCCACACAGATCTTGCAAGCTTTGCACGGCAACTTGACATTTAAGGAAGTTATCGGATGCTCGCAGGTTGGCTGTAACTGGGTAAAATCGTCTTCTCGATTTGGTCATTTTAGTCACTCAGTTCCCCTTTCGATGTTAGAAAAAATGCCCTCAACTCAGGTACCTGGCGGTACCTGTTACCTTGTTGGCGCAACGTCTGAGGAAAGTTCTTCATGGAGCTGGCAGCACCGCATCCAGAGTCCTTGCTCCTCATGGCAGAGGCATGACAAGGGGATTGATGGACAGCCATGGATTGATGGTTTATCCAGCCGTAAACATGGTAGGGAATGGTGGATCCTATTGTTTTGCAATAAAATAGTTTCTGTAGGACTTGGCCAAAGACCCGCCCCCTAAAACCAACGCTACATCCACTTCCACATGCACCTGTCCATTTGGTGGTCGGTGAAATCTCCATTTTGTTTGACGAACCACAGAATCTGCACATCAGCAAATCACCGCTCCTGTCGGTACCCATTTGGAGTTTTTTTTGGTGCCATAAACTTGAAAAAATGAACATCTATTTTGGGATAGGTTCTGTGGAATCATGTTTTTCTGAATTTTCTGAATCAAAATTCATCAAACGTCCAATATTTAGCAAGTTGATCTCCATGTTTTTTGCTTCAATTTCCCAATCAAACCCTCATGTTCATTATTATTATATATATCGTACAATATCATATATATATACATAATTAAATATTATAAAGCATTTATATATAGTATCCCTTTATATTACCATAAGATTGTTGCTTTAATACCGCCCCATGGCAATAACCCATCAATTCAATATCCATTATCCCGGATAGTATCACTACAGACAGGTTGGTTAAGTTTGTGACATATCCAGTTGCATCACTACACATATGTCATAAGTCCCATAAGAAATGTCCGTTCTCATTGGTTCAATCCCCATATCCCCAATGGTGGTGATACCCCAATGAGATCCCATTCAACTCTTCTAATATCACCGCAAATTCCCATAAGAATCCATAAAAAAAATGATGTGTCGTTTCTCCACTATTTTCCCAGCATTTTTCGCCAAAATCATCCCATGGCCCCCTTGTAGCACTTCCCCAGGCCACGGCGCGGCTGCGCTTCGCCCCGGCGCAGCACCCGGGGGCGCTGGCGCCGCTGCGCTTCGTGGGGCAGCTGCCGCCGGAGGAAGCGAAGCAGGCGCTGCAGCTGGCGGAGAGCACCGCACCGGTGCCGCCGGGGGAACCCAGCGTCAGGGGCATGGCATGGATAGGGAACATCATTGACACTATATTAGTGGGTTTATATGGGATTATTATTGTGTATATTTATGAGAACTATATGCAGGTTTATATGGGATTACTGATGGGCTTTAATAGAAACAATGTCAGATATGGGTTTACTATGGTTTACTCGTAACAGTATGGACTGGCCAGTGTTCGTAGTATTTCAGCTCTCTAGTTGAGGGGCTCTACCATCAACAGTGGTATTTAACCAGCCATAATGGAATAAAAAAATGGAATTCTGGTTGGTGGTTTGGAACATTTTTCATTTTGCCATATATTGGGAATAATAACCCCAACTGACTAATATTTTTTTTCAGAGGGGTTTAAAAAAACCACCAACCAGAATTTCTACAGCAAAAAGATGGATTTCTACAACAAGATGAGCAGATAGCAGTAGTGAATGGGGTGTTTAAAGCAACTTATGGATGGGGGCATCCTGGAAAGAAAAAAGTGGATATGGAATATGAAACATCAACCATTGACATATGGGATTTAACCATCACAATGAATGGGATCAATCATTGAACTATCGGTATACAATACTATGTGATTTAATCGTTGAATAGAGGCCTCTCAGCATCAAACACCAGTCGTATCCTGTCTTGCAATCTCCAACTCATGACAGGGTCATGGAAAAACCAACCAGGCTGACCAGGCTTGTTGAATAAGTAACCTGTCAATATGATTCAGCATGTACCATTGAAACTACCCAACTGGAGATTGGTCATAAACGCATAAACATTGCTATAGAATTTCTGCTTGGCGGTTGGCGGTTGGTTAGTACAATTTGCATCGATTCAAAACTTGTCGTTATATGATAATAATAATAATTAATCATAATAACAACAACAACAATAATTATAATATATATATACGTACATATAAGTATTGTCATTATGATCATGATTATTATTATACTCATTGTGATTGTTTTTATTATGTATATGATCATTGTTATTGTTATTATACACATATCATAATAAACCTAGCATTATAGTACTATTGTGGTAATTATGATCATTAGTGTGTTTCTTGTATTATATCATAGTGGGTTACACACCTACCTGGCTCACCGCTGAGGCGCTGGGTGGATCCAGAGCATAGCCACAAGGTCGGGCTCGGAATTTGAACCGTTGCCGGGCAGGAATGTAGCTTCTAGGAATCTACAGATATCTAAATTTCATGCAAATATGTGTACATATATATATATATATTATATACATATTCATATATATATTCATATATATGTATATTCATATATATATACATATATATATATATATATCGGTATAGTATCATTAAGAGCTTCGGTTTTGAGTCCATTCCGCAGCAGTTGAACACGAACGTTATTAGGGGGCTTGTGAAACGTGCACAACTCCTATGAAACGTGCACAACTTCTATGGAACGTGCACAACTTCTATGGAACGTGCACAACTGCTATGGAACGTGCGCAACTCCTATGAAACGTGCGCAACTTCTATGATTGATATAAGTTCTCAAACACTGCAAAAAGCTCTTAACGATACTATACCCATATATATATATATATTTATACACATATTGGAGATTCAGATGCATGAGGGTTTGCTGTTTGGTATGGTCGGGGTGTGAGATGGTGAAATAGGCTACGGTTTGTTGTCGGTTGTGACGACATTTTGACATAGCCTGATGAGACTTGATGCCTGAGAACACAATGGTGCGATGTCAACCCAAACACGGTCGTTTCCCAAGAGATTGGACATGATTGGACGCTCCAAATATCTCCAAAGCGAAATCATCGAAACCATTTCAAACATGTTTTTTGTCCAATTTAATCTTTAAAGGATGTCAATGGTCAGTACCCCGGCTGCGAATGCGCCAGAAGTTGTTCCGACTATCCGCCGCTTGTAGGTCCTGGAGGGTCAAGCTGCCAGGGAGGAGGCTGCCATCAGGCACGCAATGGAAAAACGCATTTTGAGAAATTGGTGTTCTACTTATTGATGTTGATTTTATGTTGATTTTATGTATGGGCGCTTGTATGAATCCGGACGAAACAAGTCTTTCAATCATGTTCCTGTATATATATAATTTAATGTATACACATGCTCAAGCAACGTGATGCTTGCGCAAGCTTTAAGTTCTCTCGCTCAAGCTGACGTGGCCTGGTTGTTGGTTTCTCTGTGGGCCAGCGTGTAAAAAAGCCTGTTGCTTGATGACAAAGTGACTAGTTCAGGGATTGGGGATCTAAATCATATAACCCTAGCATCGCCTAGCATTCGTTCGTGGTTTAGGTTTTTCCACATGGTGGTTAGGGAACACCCATTCTGAAATGATCATGGTTGAATCCCAGGGATAGTATACCCCATCTGGTTTATTTTCCAAGATGGTTATTGCACCACCAACCAGCCATGTTTTTTTCCACTGGGACTATTCCACTATTAATGGATGATATATGCACTATTCCATATTTATTTTCCAATATATATATATATATCCCATGTTTTTTTGGATATCCTATATAGTGGGTATATCCACTATCCATATTTATATTCCATAGCTACCCTCTGGTAATTTAACATAGCTATGTAAAATCACAATTTTTAATGGGTAAATACACTATAAATGGCAATTTTCACATTGTGGCCGCTGGGGGCGTAGCACTTTACCACCCGAAGACGAAGACGAATTCCGAAGACGAATTCCCCTTAGAGGATCATTCCACCCGAAGACGCGAAGACGAATTCCGAAGACGAATTCCCCGAAGACGAATTCCCCCCGAAGACGAATTCCCCCCCGAAGACGAATTCCGAAGACGAATTCCCCGAAGACGAAGACGAATTCCCGAATTCCCCGAAGACGAATTCCCCCCGAAGACGAATTCCCCCCCGAAGACGAATTCCGAAGACGAATTCCCCGAAGACGAATTCCCCCCGAAGACGAATTCCCCCCCGAAGACGAATTCCGAAGACGAATTCCCCGCAGACGAATTCCCCCCCGAAGACGAATTCCGAAGACGAATTCCCCGCAGACGAATTCCTCCCCGAAGACGAATTCCCCTCCGAAGACGAATTCCGAAGACGAATTCCCCCCCAAGACGGGTTCTGAAGACGAATGGCACACTTCCAAGCATGGCAGTTGAAACGACCTTTGGCGCCAGGGGTCGTTTCTGTGGATTCCGAATGGCGACGATCTGCAGGTATCTGTAGGATTCTGTAGGTTCAATATGGTTTGGATTGGTTTGGCTTGATGCAGACACACACCACAGCAAAACACGTCATCATTATATAACTTTTTATTGAACCATCATTCCAAACTGGGCCAAGTAATTTTCAGCCGTACCCAGAGGATCCGCGGACATCCCCCCGGCAATATCCCTTACAAAGCAAGGAGCTCGGGCTCCCAAAACCACCAAGTTTTGCACAAGCACCTTCCTCTACAAAGCTTGGATCTCATGCTCTGACATTGATGCTAAATTAACTATTTTTTCAACATAAATGAATCCTAACTTTGTAGAGGGCGGCTTTGAGCCTGATGTGAAAATTTGTAAAAAATAGTAACCTATATCCAGCTTTGTAGAGCCAGACCCTTCTGATTTTCAATCAGTTTCAATTTCGTAACCCAAAGAGACTTCATAGCTTCACCGTTTGAAATTTGTAGTGGGAGTGGGTTTGTCTGCAGGAGTAAACAGGTTGAGGTTTGTAAGGTGTAGACTGGCCAGATGTTAAGGAAGTCAAAAAGTGACAACATGTTTTTTAAGAATATTCATTTGGTTTCATCGACAACCGCCATTGATTCAACATGATTCCAATAATATTCATTATTATTAATTACCGAAGTTCAACTTATCATCATTATAATAGTTGGTAGAACCATTCACACCATCATTGTCATCACTATCATCATCATCACCATCATCATCATCAACATCATCATCATCATCATCATCACCATCACCATCACCATCATCATCATCATCACCATCACCATCATCATCCTCATCCTCATCCTCATCGCCATCATGTTCAGCGTCTTTTCTTCATCATCACCATCATCACCGTCATCAACATCATCATCAGCAGGATCACATTCATAATCATAATCGTCATCATCAGCATCATCATCATCATCGTCACCATCATCATCATCATCATCATCGTCATCATCATCATCATCATCATCATCATCATCGCCATCATCATCACCATCATCATCACCATCATCATCGTATCATCATCCTACTAATCCATCTCATCATCATCAGTATCATCATCACCGTCATCATCATCATCATCATTATCATCATCATCATCATCATTCATCATCATCATCATCACCATCATCAACATCATAGGCATCTTCATCTGTCAGTGGGAACCTTTTGTTAATTTGCTGGCCGGGGGTGAACACCAGACTTAGCACGTGTCCAAACTTTAAACTCCACCAAATAATAATAAATATGTTGTTTCCTGCGGGGAAACCCACTGAGTAAGCTATGGGCTTGATAGCAAGAAACACAATTCTGCTCATTATTGTTGGAAGCTTCACAATCTTCAACAATGAATGATGCCATTGAATCTTGATATATCTTGATGATTTGAATCTGAGCATATGATCCGAATCATCCATAGCATTTTTGGGTTCAGCTATCCAACAGAACAGGGCAAAAATGACCCTGGAACAAATGATCCGGATTTTAGAAGCGATCAAAGATGATAAGCTGTGCCTGTCGTGCAGTTTCCTTTCATCTTGCCCTGGCTAGAAGAGTCCCTTAGGCCAAGCCAATGGTATATCTTTTTTGATAGATTTATTTCTATTTGGTTTCGATGGATTGGATGACTAGTATTTTTAATTGAATTATATTGAATTTACGTAAGGCTGAAATTAGTCAACTAAGGCCAGACCTTAGTGCCTTGCGATGCCTTGGTAGGGATTGTCATTGTGACACCCTGGCTCCGATACTGTTATGCTCGATCAATGGGAATCAGATGGCGAGGAATTGGAGATTGAAGGCAACTGACTGATAGCTGGTGGTTTAATTTTTTGGCCCAGTAAAAAATCCTGGTGCTAATTAAATGGAGTGGCATTAGACACTCGGTTCGACTACATGACTTCGGGGGCTTGCCGATAGAAAACTGCGTTGGGATCGAAGGGGGAATGATTCAACCAACTTACCTGGCACTCATGGAATCCCTAATCACTATCGAAAATACTATGATTACAATGGTTGAATATGTCGGAATTGACTTTTACTAGGTAAAGCACGGCTTTTTACTGGCGCCAATGGGTAACCCCATTTTGGACACCCCATACAATGTAATTTGAATATATCATGGGTTAAACAGTTCCTCAATTGTTCTAATAATGATATATTCCAATTATCACACCACGGCTGAGCCCATGGGATTCCAGTGGATGAAGCCGTTATTGAAAGTCATGATGTTTCTTCATCAGATCGACAAGGTGTGACATCAATTCTTTGGGAGAACACGGCAAAATTGTTTGACGCCACATCCATCGCTGGATCATTGATTGCACACCTTGGCTCATTTTGTGATGGCCATCTTTCTTTTCGTATGTCTGCAATTTTTAAGGTACAGTGCAAGAGAAGAGTGGATAGCGTAGCAGCAAGTCCAAGAGAATATCTTGTAAGACGGCCAGCCAAGAACGTTATTAGCCCCCCCGAAACAACATGCAAAAATCAAGATGTCTTGCCCAGGTACAAAGAGAAGAGTGGATAGCGTAGCAGCAAGTCCAAGAGAATATCTTGTAAGACGGCCAGCCAAGAACGTTATTAGCCCCCCCGAACCCCCCCCAAAAAAAAAACAACCCCCAAAGAAAAAACAATGCAAAATAGTGCAACGTGCGCGCGCTCCTAGAGCCGCCCACGCCAAAAAACTCCACCCCAACACGGCCGTCTATAAGCCGTGGTCCAACTACTTCCCAGTACTACTTTGTGCTACAAAGCTTGCACAAAGCACTTCCCAGTATTACTTTGTACTACAAAGCTTGCACAAACTACCTCCCATTACTACTGTGTACTACAAAGCTTGCACAAAGCACGTCCCAGTACTACTTTGTACTACAACTTGCACAAAGTATTTCCCAGTACTACTTTGTACTACAAAGCTTGCACAAAGTATTTTCCAGTACTACTGTGTACTACCAGTAGTACCCGCACGAGGTGGGGCGGAAGTTGCCTTAGGGATATACTATAAGACCTTTCTCATCTATAGAACTTGCATGCGCCGTGCGCCAGCCAGGCTCGTGCGCGCGTGCTTTGTGCGACGGTGATGCACTGTTCCAAAGTCGGGCTTGAAACTCCACACTTCACACTGCACTCTTCACACTTCACACTTCGCACTTACACTTGGCACTCCACACTTCAAACTTCACACTGCACTCTTCGCACTCCACACTTCGCTTCACACTGCACTCTTAGGACTCCACACTTCACACTTCACAGTCCACACTTCACACTTCTCCCTGCTATCTTCACACTCCACACTTCTCACTTCACACTCCACACTTCACACTTCACTCTTCACACTGCGCTCTTCACGCCCCACGCTTCACACTGCACTCTTCACACTCCACACTTCAGATTCCACACTTCATCTCATCTGAGCTCTTCTCACCTGATCCCAGCTCATCTCTTCTCATATGTCATCAAAGCTTTTCATGAATCACTTCCCAGTACTACTTCGAGAACTTGCATGTGCCGTGTGCCAGCCAGGCCGGTGCGTGCGTGCTTTGTGCGAAGCTGTTGCAGTGTTGTTGTCCAAGAACATGACCTGCGCGCGACCCCGGTGCAATGCAACGCCAAGCGAAGACTTTCCTCACACTTGACACTTGCACTTCGCACTGTCGCGTCTTGGAAACACCGGAAACAGAAACGTGTTTTGTAGCAAAGAAATGCAAATCCCCATTTCTTTCTTTGCTGCCTTCTTGAAATCTTTATTGCATGCCTTCTTGAAATCTTGCTTGCAGTCATACCCCGTCATGCATCATCATTGATTCCATACCCTTCATTGAAGCCAAACAGAGCTGCGAGCATCATAGCATGACTTTTTCGGTAGGTCGGCCAAAGTCAACTACAGATAGATGACGCTACCACAAAAATTACTTTACTTCGAGTTATCCCCACCATGACATTTATACATTTTGTTATTGGCAAACCTTCTGGCATTCTATCTGACATACCTTCTGGCATTTTATCTGGCATATCTTCTGGCATTCTATCTGGCATATCTTCTGGCATTCTAGCTGGCATGTCTTCTGCAATCTGTTCTGGCATATCTTCTGGCACTCTACCTGGCATATCTTCTGACATTCTATCTGGCATTCTATCTGGCAAATCTTCTGGCATTCTATCTGGAAAACATTATGGCACTTTATCTGGCATACCTACTGGCATTCTATCTGACATTCTATCTGGCATACCTACTGGCATTCTGGCATTCTTTCTGGCAGTCTATCTGGCATATCTTCTGACATTCTACCTGACATATCTTCTGACATTTTTTCTGGCATATCTTCTGACATTCTGTCTGGCATATCTTCTGACATTCTTTCTGACATTCTTTCTGGCATTCTATCTGGCATATCTTCTGACATTCTATCTGACATCTTTTCTGACATTCTTCCCGTTGAGGTCCGGCAGTGCCCACTGCGATCTGGAAGTCGCGGTTGAGGTCCGGCAGTGCCCACTGCAATCTGGAAGTCGCGGTTGAGCACCGGCAGTGCCCACTGCAGGGATCTGGAAGTCGCGGTTGAGGTCCGGCAGTGCCCACTGGAAGTCGAGTGCCCACTGGAAGCTCGCGGTTGAGGTCCGGCAGTGCCCACTGCGATCTGGAAGTCGCGGTTGAGGTCCGGCAGTGCCCACTGCAATCTGGAAGTCGCGGTTGAGCACCGGCAGTGCCCACTGCAGGGATCTGGAAGTCGCGGTTGAGGTCCGGCAACTCGCGGTGGAGGTCCGGCTGTGCCCACTGGGATCTGGGCGGAGGAGGCGGAGGAGGAGGAGGAGGAGGAGAAGAGCTCTGTTAAAATCTAGCGACCCTCACCTGGCAGGTGGGGAAATAGAACTCATCAAAGTCTTTCATCCGCCATGCCCCCATAATTGTTTCATCTTTCATGTCCAATCCGCAGTATTGTACAGAAGCCTTTTTCTAAGTGGTGTCTTTAGCAACACATCGCCACCGTGGTTTCTTATCAAGAGTTCGATAGCTTGTTCCTAGACATGAATGGAAAACAGACTCCAGAGACCGAGTTGCAAAACACAAAAGGTGCAAAACGCAAAAGACGCAACAGCGTCTGAAATTGCAGCTCCAAAACCGGATCTCGACGCCAAAGCAGAAAAAAGACGATTTTGAAGCACTCTTTAAAAGGATTTTTACAAGGAAAATTACTAGCGCCAAAATTGCGAAAATCTGCTGACAAATCAATATCGCAGCCTGGATGTAGCCACTCCAATACGATTTACGATCTTCAGCTGCAAAAGAGAATAGTATTACGCATGCAGCCGCGGCAGCAAGCAACCTTGACGCAGCCATTCCAATGCGATCTGCAAGCACGGATTCAAGAAACGCATAGAACTACCTACGCACACAGGAACAAGCACTCGTTTCAAAACACAGAGGAGGAACCAAACGACCCCAGCCGCAACCGCCGCACACATACACGAGGTAGCCACTTTACACGGAAAAACACAAGGTTTCGTGCCCCGGCTTCCTCCCCACAACACAGAGCATGCAACATTCATGCAGCCATTCCAATGCGATCTGCAAGCACAGATTCAAGAAACGCATAGAACTACGCACACAGGAACAAGCACTCGTTGCAAAACATAGAGGAGGAACCAAACGACCCCAGCCGCAACCGCCGCACACACACGAGGTACCTTTCATCGCCGGCCGCAGCCAACACAGAGCATGCAACATTCATGCAGCCATTCCAATGCGATCTGCAAGCACAGGTTCAAGAAACGCATAGAATTACGCACGCAGGAACAACAGAACAACCACTTGTTGCAAAACACAGAGGAGGAACCAAACGACCCCAGCCGCAACCGCCGCACACACGAGGTACCTTTCCATCGCCGGCCGCAGCCACTTTACACGGAAAAACACAAGGTTTCGTGCCCCGGCTTCCTCCCCACAACACAGAGCATGCAACATTTATGCAGCCATTTCCCTTCGTCACCACTTCCCATCCTCACCACTTCCCTTCGTCATCACTTCCCTTCGTCACCACTTCCCTTCGTCACCACTTCCCTAGGTCACCACTGCCCTTCGTCACGACCCTGTGTCATAGCCTCTTATTCTTTTGTGATGTATTGTTATGGGATGTTAAGTCTCAGACCACCCTGCGTCATAGCCTCTTATTCTTTTGTGATGTATTGTTATGTGATGTCAAGTCTCACACCACCCTGTGTCATAGCCTATTATTCTTTTGTGATGTATTGTTGTGCGATGCAAAAGACACACACCACCCTTCATCAATGTCAAATCTCACAATTCTATTTGTCCGTAACACGGAAGTATTGCTTCCCAACTTCCTTTGATAATTCAATTAAAAATACTAGTCATCCAATCCATCGAAACCAAATATATAGAAATAAATCATAATAAATCTATCAAAAAAGATATACCATTGGCTTGGCCTAAGGGACTCTTCTAGCCAGGGCAAGATGAAGGGGAAACTGCACGACAGGCACAGCCTATCATCTTTGATCGCTTCTAAAATCCGGATCATTTGTTCCAGGGTCATGTTTGCCCTGTTCTGTTGGATAGCTGAACCCGAAAATGCCACGGATGATTTGGATCATATGCTCAGATTCAATTCATCAAGATATACCAAGATTCAATGACATCATTCATTGTTGAAGATTGTGAAGCTTCCAACAATCATGAGCAGAATTGTGTTTCTTGATATCAAGCCCATAGCTTACTCAGTGGGTTACCTCGCAGGAAACAAAACTTATTATTTTTGGGTGGGGTTTAAAGTTTGGACACGTGCTAAGTCTGGTTTTCACCCCCGGCCAGTAAATTAACAAAAGGTTCCCACTGACAGATGCTGATGCTGATGTTGTTGATGATGATGATGATGATAATTGATGATGATGATGATGATGGTGATGATGGTGATGATGATGACGATGGTGATGATGATGGTGATGGTGATGATGATGTTGATGATGATGATGGTGATGATGATGATTTTGATGACAATGATGGTGTGAATGGTTCTACCAACCATTATAATGATGATAAGTTGAACTTCGGTAATAATAATGAACATTATTGGAATCATGTTGAATCAATGGCGGTTGTGGATGGAACTAAATGAATATTCTTTATAAAAACATGTTGTCACTTTTTGGCTTCCTCAACATCTGGCCAGTAGACTGGTCCTTGTTCTGTAGGTTTGAACTTTGTAACTGCCTGTCACCGTTGCCGTTTTTTCTGCTGGGAGATAAGATTGAAATGAATGAAATGAATGAAATGAATGAAATGAATGAATGAATGAATGAATGGAATGAATGGAATGAATGGATGAATGGATGAATGAATGAATGGATGAATGGATGAATGAAATGAATGAAATGAATGAAATGAATGAAATGAATGAAATGAATGAAATGAATGAATGAATGAATGAATGAATGGAATGAATGAAATGAATGAAATGAATGAAATGAATGAAATGAAATGAAATGAAATGAAATGAATGAATGAATGAATGAAATGAATGAAATGAAATGAAATGAAATGAAATGAAATGAAATGAATGAATGAAATGAATGAATGAATGGAATGAATGAATGAATGAATGAATGAATGAATGAATGAATGAATGAATGAATGAATGAATGAATGAATGAATGAATGAAATGAATGAAAGAATGAATGAACGAATGAATGAATGAATGAATGAAATGAATGAATGAATGAATGAATGAAATGAATGAATGAATGAATGAATGAATGAATGAAATGAATGAATGAATGAATGAATGAATGAATGAATGAAAGAATGAATGAAAGAATGCAAGAATGAATGAAAGAATGAAAGAAATGAATGAATGAATGAATGAAATGAATGAATGAAATGAAATGAAATGAAATGAATGAATGAATGAATGAACGAGCAGAAAAGGCAAACAAGTGAGAGATGAGCTGATGCGATGCCCAACCACAAGTCGGAACCGAGATTGGAGATACATATTAAACTACCCAGATAATTACTGGAATTAATTATATCCTCACCAATAGGCAAATATATAGTTGACTTGAACCTGGATATAGGTTAAGGGCTAGGCATCTTATTGGCCATAGCCAAGCATACACAACCCCGTTGCTCAACTAAAATGACCCCCGAGCCCAGGGGACATTTTATAACGTGGCATTAGGGAATATGTCGTCAGAATGCGGCGTCAGGGGGGAATGTGGCGTCAGGGAATGTGGCGTCAGAATGTGGCGTCAGGGGGGAATGTGGCGTCAGGGAATGTGGCGTCAGCGTGGAATGTGGCGTCAGGGGGGGAATGTGGCGTCAGGGAATGTGGCGTCAGAATGCGGCGTCAGGGGGGGATGTGGCGTCAGGGGTGGTGAATGTGGCGTCAGGGAATGTGGCGTCAGAATGTGGCGTCAGGGGGAATGTGGCGTCAGGGGGGAAGGCGGGGGAATGTGGCGTCAGAATGTGGCGTCAGGGGGAATGCAGCGTCAGGGGGGGGAATGTGGCGTCAGGGAATGCGGCGTCAGAATGTGGCGTCAGGGGGAATGTGGCGTCGGGGGGCGGAATGTGGCGTCAGGGGGGAATGTGGCGTCAGGGAGGAATGTGGCGTCAGGGAATGTGGCGTCAGAATGTGGCGTCATAGGGGAATGTGGCGTCAGGGGTGAATGTGGCGTCAGGGAATGTGGCGTCAGAATGTGGCGTCAGGGGGGAATGTGGCGTCAGGGGGCGGAATGTGGCGTCAGGGAATGTGGCGTCACAGCATCAGGGAATGTGGCGTCAGAATGCGGCGTCAGCGTCAGGCCGTAAAGTGCTACACCGTCTGCCGCCACCCTGAATTTTCAATAGCTATGTTAGTTTACCAGAGGGTATGTTATCCCATTAATATTAATTGTCACCACTTGAAGCCGACAATTCCACTGGGTGCACGGCTTCGTTGAGGCGATTCCTCTCCGATCCCCACGGCCTGACGGCTTCCTGGGCAGAGAAGGAGAGCCGCAATGGGCGGGCCGCTCAATGGTTTTGTGGGGGTCCCAATTTTGAGACAACCTCATATATTATATCATATTATATCATATTATATCATGGTGACTCATATTATTATATCATATTATATCATATTATTATATCATATTATTATATCATATTATTATATCATATCATATTATTATATCATATTATGATCGAATTGTGACTCCGTGCATAGCATGGTCGGATCAAAAGGTGCGGACAGCCGCCATAGGGTTTCATCATGGTAGCGTAGACCTCGGTTCGTTCAGTGGCCATGGAGGGTCAGACGAGCCCTACGGCATCAACTGGTGGGGACATCCTGGTACAGCTGCAGGCCCAACTACAAGTTCAACAAGAACACCTACTTCGGCAGGAGCAGATGGTGAACGCCATGCAGCTGCAACTGAATGACAGTATGACAAGGATGCAGCGAGCTGAGGAGGAGCGCAACATGGTGCTCAAGCTGGCTGCGAAGAAGGGTGAGGATCTGATGGATAGCAAAGGTGTTGGACAACCCTTCAAGTTTTCAGGAAAAGCCGACCAAGATTTCAGTGAGTGGAATCATAAATTCAAGACATTCATGAAGGCCAAGTACGGTGAGGAGGTTGACAAGATCCTGAGCTGGGCAGTGAAGCAGCGCAAGGTCATTGTCAAGGAGAATGACCCCTTCAGCGACAGACAAGTGGCTTGGGGCGACGTCTTTGGGGATGGAGCCGATTTGACAGACCAGATCGACAACGTGGACAACATGGTTGGTGGATTGATGGCCTACCTGGTGAGCTTCACGACAGGGGAGGCCAACAAGGTTGTGAGAAATGCAGGCAGTGATGGCGTCGAAGCTTGGCGCCGGCTGTTGAATGAGTTCGATCCAACATCAGCCATGCGGAGAGTTGTGATTTTGGGGATGGTTCAAAACCCCCAGAAGTGCCAGAAGATAGAGGATTTGGGTGCCTGCTTGGAGGATTGGCTGTCCAAGAAACGACAGTATGAGGAGTTCACGGATGGCCAAGGCAACCCATGCAGAGTGAGCGATGACTCTTTGATGGCCGGGCTCTATAAACTCATGCCGGAGTCCTTGGAGGAGACGGTGATGTTCAAGCAGGACGAGTTCAACAACTTCGAGTCGCTCTTTGACAAGCTCTCATCCTTTGCGACGGTTCGACATAGCCTTCAACTTTCTCGTCGAGATCTATCTGGTGGCAACTTCAAGCAGAAGAAGGACCCGGATGCAATGGACATTGGGGCTGTGAGCAAAGGCAAAGGCAAGGGCAACAAAGGCAAATCGCCTCCTTCGGGCAAAGGCAGCAGCTTCAACAAGATGACTTGCTACAAGTGCGGCAAGGCTGGTCACAAGGCTGCGGATTGTCGTTCAGGAGGAGGAGGCAAGAAGGGAGACAAAGGTGCCAAGAGGATCGACAATGTGCAGTGCTGGAATTGCTTCAAGTACGGGCACTATGGCAAGGACTGTTGGTCGAAGAAGTCCGACGACAAAGGCAAGGGCAAAGGCTCTGGAAAGAAGGGCAAGCAAAAAGGAGGTCAGGCCAATTCGGTCGAGTCAGCTGGACAACCCGAGAAGGAGCCAGAGTTGTCTCACTTGGACCTTTGTGCTGTGGAGGAATATCCGAGCTTCACAGGTGAGGATGGCAATGAGTACCTCTCCGTGACGGTCAATGCAGATCGAGGCAGTGCGGGTGCAAGCAGCGGACAAGTGGGGAGCATTTTCGCTCGTCGACACCTTCAAGGAGGAGAAGTGGCGACAGGGTCATCAGGGCCTGTAGTGAGGTCAGCACCAGCAGCAACACCAGGAACCACAGAAGCAGTTGGAGGAGTTGAACGACTTGGACCCCGTTGTGACGCCAGCAGGAGCAGAGATGTCACGAGGTCTAGATCGAGACAGAGGTTTGAGGAGACTTCCCAATCAGAAGTGACTGAGGTGCAGGATGTGGACCACAACAGCATGTTTGAAGAAGGTGATGCTCCTGGCAATCCAGACTACATGGTCAGGTGGAATGGAGAAAACTGGATCCGCCTCAACTACGACTCAGGTGCGGTTAGCACTGTGATCCCGGTGGAGATGGCACATCAAGGAGGAGTTCATCTTCGCCGAGTTGGAGATTATCGAGTGGCCAATGGTGACAGGATCCCTCGGTATGGTCGGGTTCGAGTGCCTTGCACCGATGAACAAGGAGGTCGCAGAGGCTTCAGGGCGACCGTGACTCATGTGCACAAACCCCTGGGATCAGCGGGGGAGTTCAGTGAAAATCACGATGCCTACATCTTCAAGGAGGGTGGCTTCCTGGTTGCTCGAGAGAGTGCAATGGCAGTTTCGATTCGTCAGCACATTGAGGAGTGCAAGGCGATCTATGGCATGAACGATGTGGTCGAGCTGCACAAAGAGGGCAATCTCTACAACATCTACCTCAAGCAGCGTGGCAACATCCAGGAGATCAATGCCCTTGATCGTGGGTCTCCGAGTGGGTCCCCAAACGAGCGGCAGGGATAGCCGTAAGGCCGGCTCGTGAGCTCAGCAGCGTGGGAGAAGAGGAGGATGGAATTAGCCCATGGATGGGCTGGTCATTGGCTGAAGCGTCAATTGACTACATGCATCCAAAGGGTGGCTCGGAGTCAGACATTGCAGACTACCCCAAGCCGCCTGGAATTCTCGATGGTGCACGACTTGCAATCCGAAGAGATTACAATTGTTTCACAACAAGGAGTACTTGGACTGAAGGGCCATTTTGGCCGCAAGTTTTCAGAAGATTGACCTACGGTGATGGTGGAGATCTACTTTTTGATGACGAGATCACCGACAACATGTCCTTTGACGATATCCACAAGAAGTTCGAGCCCATGCAACACACCTTGGAGACACACCTCTGGTACATGCCCGAGTCCACGGAGGGTGTCAAAGTCAAGAAGCAGCCGAAGGTGGAGACGCCAAGCAAGAGCCAGATAGAGGAGCATGAGGCGCAGAACCATGCGGTCTACCGCAACTGGTGCGAAACGTGCATCAGGGCAAGATCTACAGGATCGGTCCATAGGAAGAGGACGCCAGAGGAGAAAGCAGATGATGGACCAACAGCCCATTGTGACTTTTTCTTTCTTCAATCATCACCGTTTTTGGCTTTGAGGATGACGCCTTCCGGGAGATATCAGGCAGTCCCACTTCTAGACAAGAGCAACAGCGACTACACCCAGAAGGCAGTGATGAGGTTTCTACGTGAGAGTGGTCACAAGAGGCTGGTGTTCAAGAGTGACAATGAGCCTGCTTTGGTGGCGATCAAGAATGCGGTGGCTGAGAGACTTCCAGATGTGGAGATCATCCAGAAGAACAGCCCTGTGGGAGATCATCAAGCCAATGGGATGATCGAAGTGAGCATCCGAGAGTTGAAAAGGCAGATGAGGGCACTGAGGATGAGTTTGGAGTCAAAGCTCAAGAAAACCTTGGACAACAATCATCCTTTGGTGGCTTGGATGGCTAGCTTTGCAGCCGAAGCTTTGAACGTCTTCCGAAAGGATTCAAGTGGGAAGACGGCCTATGAGAAGGAACTTTCTCGGAAGTGGACGAAGCCCTCGTTGGAGTACGGGGAGAAGGTCTACATCAGGGAGGCCAAGGAGAAAGATGGGAGGCTCGACTGGGAGCCGATGTCAGTGGCAGTCCGCTTCATTGGTCACCATGCGCGGACCAACTCAGTGATGGGATTGTCTGAGGATGGCCTGAAGATTGGCCAGGCAGTCAAGCGGCTGTCGATGGATCAGAGATGGACCCAAGATGGCCTTGAGGAGTTGACAGGCTATCCATGGGATGTGAAGTCAAGGGCCCGATCATCAGAAGGGACCCATGTGAATTGATTGGAGGCGCCGTCGAGAGAAGCGGTGCGACTTCCTCCACCACTTGACGATCTACCTGGACTTGGGAGGTCGTTCTATGTCATGAAGGCCGACGTGGAGAAACATGGTTTTACGGCTGGATGCCGTGGTTGTGCTGCAGCTCAAGCTGGAGGTGTAGCAGTGGCACATGGCAGCAAGTGCCGGGAAAGGATCATGAGATTGGTAGACCCAGATCGGGTCAAGAGGCATGCCGAAAGAAGAGAAGCACGTGCAGAAGTACGAGATGAAGAGAAGAAGCGAAGAGATGCAGCAGGTGAATTCTCCATTGAGGGGGAACAGAAGCCTGAGAAGAAGAAAGTTCGATTTGAACTTCCAGTTGGATCCAACATCGAGGACAAGGTGGACAAGAGGGAAGCTGAGGGAGATCACCCTACTTCGTCAAGTTCACCTACAAAGAAGATGAGAAAGGAGGGCCTTTTGGGCCAGAAAAGATCGGCCGAAACATCGCTGCAGGAACTTGATCCAGCGGCAACTGGAGCAGATGAGCCTGAATTGGTGAGATTGGATGTGGATGCGCCAGAGATTGCAGTTGGGGCGCAAGACGTGACTGTGGAGGATGTTCTTGGTGGTGGCACTTCATCATTGCCGAGTGCTACGTTGAGTTCATCTACATCATTGCAGAGGTCTTCACAGCAGAACCCTGCGGATGACATCTCATCCTTGGACATTGTGGACTATGACATCCACATGAGTGACGGCAAATGGAAAGGCCTGGAGGCCTTGGATGTGGTGGAGCGCCAGATTGAGGCGCGAAAGGCTCAGATTGGAGCCGTTGATGTGGCTGAGATCTTCAGTCCCCCAAGGTTCACAGCGGGAGCTCCTCACCTTGGATTGAATCCGGGCTTTGCTGTGGATCTGCAGACTGGCTGGGACTTGGACAGTGAGAAGGACCTGAAGGCCCTGGACAAGTTGATGAAGGAGCAAGACCCATTCTTGTTGACTGGGAGCCCAAGATGCGATCCATTTTCAGTGCTGAGGTTCTTGAACAAGAAACGCCTCAGTGATCCCAAACATCTTGAAGCTCGAGAACGTGGAGTGAGGCATCTACGTCTTTGCATCGAGAAGTACAAAGAGAGGCACAAGAAAGGCAAGTATTTCCTCCATGAACATCCTGCTCAAGCAGACAGCTGGGATGACGAGAAGATGGTGGAGCTGCAACGACTGGTTGGCCCTATGTGTGCGTGGGGCATGGCTTTATCAACACATCGACAAGGGCATGGTTTGGTCTATAAGCCCACCAAGTTTGTCACCAAGTCCAGGGAGATTGCACAAATCCTGGACCGCCACTGTTTGAACAGGAGAGGAGGTCCGGTTCATCGACATGTATCCCTGATTGGTGGCCTTGCACATCTTTGTGCGCAGTATCCACAAGAGCTGGTGAATGCGGTACTGGAGGGCATCAAAAGACAGATGATGCGAGACAATGTCTTGAGTTCGGTGGAATCATTTGCAGCTGGTCCAGTGCCAAGTGAAGCAACTTTCACAGATGAGTGGCAGCGGGAGGCCGAGCAGTTCTTTGATGACATCAGTGGTGAGGAACTTCCCGCAGAAGGAGTCAGAAAAGCTCGTATGGAAGAAGTGGCCTGGATCAAGAAGATCGACTTGTACACGAAGGTGCCAAGACAGCTAGCAGTTAGCCGTGGGAAACAAGTTCTTCCTGTGCGCTGGGTCGACATCAACAAAGGTGATCGACATCATGTGAAGTTGAGGTCGAGGATAGTTGGCAAGGAGCTGAAGGCGAAAACCAAGGAAGCGCTATTAGCGCATGAATTGTTTTCTGCGACTCCGCCATGGGAGGTCATCAAGGGCTTGTTCTCGCTGCTGGTCACCGACCCCAAGGAGGACACTGAGAACAAGTTCGGCAACAACTACAAGCAGGACAAAGACCTGGTGGTTGGAGTGTTTGACATCTCGCGAGCCCACTTCATGCCCAAAGCACAACGGGAGCTCTACATCGAGATTCCAGAAGAGGATCGTGAAGAAGGAGATGGAGATGTTGTTGGACGTCTCAACAGAGGCATGTATGGATTCAGGGATGCTTCGAATGCCTGGATGAAGGATTGGCAAGATGTCTTGAAGAGCGGTGGCTTCACCGTTGGAGTTGCAAACCCCGCTCTCTTTCTCAACGAGGAGGACAATTGTCGTGGCGCAGTTCATGGTGATGACTTCTATGTTCTGGGACCAACCTATGCGGTGGACAAGGTGAAGGACATGCTGAACCACAAGTACCAAATGAGAGAGAGTCATCGCCTGGGCTTTGGAGAAGGATGCACCAGGAAGGCGACAGGCCTCAACCGGGTGGTGTCGCTTGGCGAGACAGGTGGTCGCCGTTGGGTGCGTATAGAGCCTGACAAGAGGCACATTGAGCTGATCGTTGAAGGAGTTGGCCTCAACATGAATTCAGCTGGAGTGACAACGCCTTCAATAAAACAGACTGATGCGCAGGCAGCAGCATTGGAGACGTCAGCTGATTTGAGTCCAAAGGATGCTTCGAGGTATCGTTCTGGAGTGATGAGGGCGAGCTTTCTTGCCCAAGAACGAGCAGACATTGCAGAAGCTGTCAAGAGGATGGCGCAGGGCATGGCAAAGCCGAAGCTAGCTCATTGGGAGTTGCTGAAAAGATTGGCGCGCTACTTGATCAAGTACCCCAACATTTGCTTGGTTTATCATCAACAACGGATGCCAGATTTCCTGAGAATCGCCGTTGACTCAGACTTTGCCGGCGACAAGGTTGGGAGAAGGAGCACTACAGGAATGGTGCAGTTCTTCGGAAGTCATGTTCTGAAGGCAACAAGCAACCTTCAGACAGTGCTTGGTTTGAATGTTAGCGAGGCTGAGTACTACGCCTTGACGCATGGAGCTGCTCATGGTCTTGGGATGCAGAGCTACTTCCAGGACATTGGGCTGAGCTTGGGCGTGGTGCTTGAAAGTGATTCGAGCAGTGCAAAGAGCTTTGCAAGCCGACAAGGGCTAGGTCGACAAAGACATGTTCAAGTACGATATCTTTGGCTTCAACAAGCCGTGGCCAAGCACAACGTAGTGGTCAGGAAGATCGGAACCAAGAGCAACGTCAGCGACATCCTGACGAAGGCCAGCGATGCAACGACCATCGCAAGGCATCTGAAACAAATGGGTCTAGAGACTCATATTCCAGATAATTCATTGCAGAGGACGATCTATTGAGATCAGCCAGACTCCGCTACCAACTGTCTTACACGAAAACCGTGTTCGACAGAGGAGGAGTGATCGAATTGTGACTCCGTGCATAGCATGGTCGGATCAAAAGGTGCGGACAGCCGCCATAGGGTTTCATCATATTATTTTATCATATTATTATATCATATTATTATATAATATTATTATATCATATTATATCATTATACATGTATTGTTGACATGACAATGTGAAAATGAATGGATTCAATCAAAACATCAAAGAGGTAAAAGTTGGGTGGGGCCGGGGCCACTAACATTGGTCCCTGAAACCGAGTTCCATACTTTCAGCCATGCATGCAGTTTGGTTGCTACATCTGAGTTGCACCCCATAGGCCCCATAGGGTCCTGGGCCCCAAGGAACCATCACGACCCTCCGGTATGACTCAGGAGCCGGCAAAGGCTGAATGGCTCCTGGGCTCATTTCTGACCAAGAAACTGGTAGCGTGGAGCCCAGTTGGAGCACGGGTATCAGGTTTGAAGTGAAACGTCAACTATAGTGGTTGTTATTAGTCTTATTGTTATTATAGTTAGTAACTCTTTCTGGTAACTAAATTTATAACTATTGTAAGTTATTGGTATAGTAACTCTTTGTTATTAGGGTTGTTTTTAGGAAGAATTGACTGGTGTTTGATACATGTCTGCCATTGAATCTCGAAGGATGGGCAACTGGGAGGTGCTCAAGGGCGAGCAGCGGCCCGTGAGGCATCGGGGAGATGGCAGACATAGAGCCTGCTGTCCTGTAATATTAAAAATGGTAAGTGTAAACTTGATAGTTGGTACTTTTGTTATGGTATAGTAGTATAGTAATACCATGTAATACCTGAGTAGTTAGTTAGGTATGGTAATATGGATCATATATGATCATATATGCATATAGTTTATACTAGTTTAAACACAGGTATATATAAACCTGTAACATGGAAATGCAATTATAGGTCAATTTCATAAGGGCTTCTCTGGCAATGGTCGGAAAACATGGACAAAAATGAAGGCTACACGGCTACACCCTCAAAGTGAAGATGCCTTTGGCCATGAAATCATTGTTTGGTCATGGGAGAGGCAGCTGCCCAATGCTGCCCAGACCCTGAAAGTCCTGATATGTTATGGCCACACTAGGTCACTAGGTGACTGTGTGCCAGAGCATAGGGTCGAAACTGATTCACTACCAGAAACCAGAAACCAGATAACGAACACCGGCTTGTCTTTCTCAAGACTGAGGACTCATTGCACCATTGCACCATTGACTAAAAAAAAGAGGCACCTCGGCCAACTGCCCTTTGCGCTCCAGGCAGCTGCGCGTGCCATCAGTCTGGAGGTGCTCCCAGTGGCATGTCATCCTCAAGTCATCTCAAGTCACTCTTGTCCACAATCCGCTGGTGTTTCAATGCTTTTCCAACGGCAACATTCTATGTTCGGGGTATCCCTGATTTTCCTCGTTTGTCCGGCCGGGGCCCGGGGTCAGAGTCGTTCATGACTGGGCCTATGACTTGGATGATCTCCAATGGAGGCTCAAAGAGAAAGGGCAAGGTGCATCCGTGATTCTTGTCGTCTCCTGTCGATGGAAGCAGCCAATCTACTGACTGTCTTGTGATTGGCTTTCCTGTGGAAGATGTTGGGTTTACCATTTCAATGTCTGAAGATGTCTGAAGGTTTTGAGATCATTCAAGATTTTGCTGCAAGCACTTGCCCTGGAAGTCGTTTCAACAGCTGATGTTGGATGATTTTGGTACATTAATACAGCTGGAAAGTTCGGTTGTTTGGAGTATTTTTAACTTCGTAAGTTCGGCTTTGATATTGTTACTGGCTCAACCTTGGCTAGATACTTCAGTACTTTCATCTTTTGCTATGGTAAAAGCTACTAACACGCTAAAAAGCAGACGTTTTGCTGGGTATTTACAGACTCTCTGCCACCAGGAACGCCATGTCGCCGGGAAGGGACCTGAACGCGGAAGCGAGGCATGGCGAGGGTGGCTGACTCATACCACTTGGGGACGGATTATACCATCCATTAAAAACAGAAAAAAATGCTGATGACTTGGATGATTTCTGGGGTTTACCACATTCACGGATGCATCGCGGTAGGCTACTCAAATGGAGATGTTAGATTCTATAGATGGATTAGGCAAAATAGTACTCAAAATTTAGTATTGCATGATAGGTATTATAATATGATATTATCTAGTATTTAAGATCGTCTAACCAATTTATATAGTATCTATATAGTATATGTATGTAGTATTATAATACAATGAGGATTTAAGATCATCTAACCACCAAACATGCAGCTTGGTTGTACGGTCCAGGCTTGGCTTGTCCAGTCCACGACGCGGTGACTTTGTGGAGAGCCTTGTTGGCAGGGAAGAACTGCAAAAACAAACAACAATTGGATTGTATAATATTTGCCACTAAACGATATATATTATATAAATAGACCCATATTTATATATATATATATGTATAATACAAGTAAAGTATAGTACTAATTAGTCAATTATGACCATTTATGACCTATTGATAAAAAAAAAATATCAGATTACTAACCGTATATATTATAGTCAAAAAGATAAACAAGTGGCGTGTGATTTTACTTGTTCAATCTTTTGGGTGTGTGTGTGCTATTGTTGCGTGTGTCTTTGAGACTGGGACCGCTTTGTACACAGCTTGGGACGTTTTTTATCAATGAGACGGGCAAACATGTAGGTTGATGACACGGTTTGTCCCATCATGCAGTTCCTGGAAATCAGAGATTCATTCAGAGAGACACATCTGAGAGTTTAAGCTTCTTGAACTCTCCATGTTAATGTTCTCGTCTCTGAGGGATACAAAAACAACAAAGAACTGTTTGTTTTTGTTGCTGGCTATTCGGCTTTTATGAACATGGGGTAGTCTAAAATCATAAAATCATCCGAAATCCAATGGTTAAAAATCACATATATATATATATATAATAATAATAATAATCATAATAATAATATAATATAATATAATATATAATATTATATAAAATTTATAATATATATATAATATAATATAATATATATTATTATTATATTATATATATATTTAATATGATATATAAGATATAATTCTTCCCTTCCCAAATGGTGCTGGGAGATCTATCCCGCATCCTGCAGCACTTGGTCCACTTGGTCTCAACGAGGTCCCCCCGGGGCTCTCCTACGTCTCGGCAGCGGAGCCTACAGCGATCCCATTGGAAGGAGATCATCCGCATCCAGTATAGAAACATGATTTAAGAGTACTTGTCCGCAATCCAACATATGGGTATGGATCAATACCTCTTAATACCATTTTTAGTGGGATGAACATCCATTTACCAGCTATTTTGATGTTCACCAGGGGTACAAGGTTTTGACACACTGCCATATTAATATTGCTAAAATTTAAAAACTATAGCCTGATTCCCACGAATCATGCGGATAGTAGTGACAATTCCAGAAGTTTTCGGGACGCTGCTTCCTCGACCTAGGGTATGGCATGCATGTTTTAGCTCTGGGAGTTTCAGCTCCACAGGTTGCCATGGGTCAGGCTGTATCGCTGAGGAACTGAAAAGGGGTGGTCATCATTTTCAAACATTACTGGTTGGTGGTTTGGAACATGGCTTTTATGACTTTCCATATATTGGGAATAATCATCCCAACTGACGAACTCATATTTTTCAGAGGGGTTGAAACCACCAACCAGATTTGGACAGTCACTTGTACAATCATTGCTGACTTTAGGCGTTCAGGTTCATCTCTTCATGTCAATTCGAGTACCATCTGGACGACGGACAACAGCAGGAGGCAGGGTTAGCGGAGCGAAAAGGAATCTCGTTGGGAGCCTCAGTGAGCGTCGCGTGAAAACTGGCTTTCAACCTGATGGCACCGGAAAATGGTGTGTATATTTGGCTCTATAGATGTATTATGTACACAATTCATACACAGACACAATATATATATATATATACACATGTAATTATATATGTATACGTATATAGACAATGGACAGCCGATTTCTATTTTCCATCTCCCTCTCTCTCTCTCTCTCTCTCGCTCTCTATCCTTCTTTGTCTTGACACAATATGACATATTGCATAAACGCGCATACATTATGATATATATACATATACATACGTACATATACATACATTAGTACATACATACCAAGTACATATACATTGACATTATGTTACATACATATATCATGTATAATGCATACATATATATATATATATTACATTATATAATACATCATATTTTAAAATGGCACCGCCCTCAAGGCGCTCCAGCAGCGCGCCCCCCATGCGCGCGGCCAGCTCCCAGTGGCCCAACAAGATGCCAGGTGTCGATGATGTGGTTTTTTTTTGGGCGTTCTGAACCAACAAAAATGGGGAAAACCATGGATTTTATGATTTGTTTATGATATTTATGATATTTTATGATATTTTGTGATATTTTATGGAGATTGCATGGGCATATGATGGGGAGATTGAAGCAGCAATTTAAGATACTTGTGATATTTGGATGTGTATGGATATGGATTGTTTTCAGGAAATTGATGATAAAAAGATGTTTTCAAGCCCGAATTGGTGACCCTATGTGACCATTCAAGCTATTGATAATTATAGGGACAGAGAAAATTTATCCATGAATTCATGGCTACCTTAACCTATATAGATATCCTGATATGGCATCACACGGCCACTTTTGTGACCACAGAGTTGTTCAGGCTGAAGTTCAGGTAGTATATAACTCCATGAGGGATGTTTTGGTTTCTACACATTCTTGCGGAAGGTTCCAATTCTATATACCTTACCTCATTCCCACTTCTACTTAGTCAAACCTGCAGAATGCTGGATTTCCTTTTGATACCCTCTGGTAAATTAACATAGACCCTGAAAATCACCCATGTTTAATGGAAACTAGTCTTCCAACCCCTATCTGCCAGGGTCTATGTTAATTTCCCAGAGGGTAATTGAGTTCCTAGCCATTGTCAGTGGCCTACATCCTGCTTTCACATGGTGACAGGTGGAGAACAAGGTATCATGGAGTTGCTGAGTCAGTGGCCTCAGTGAATTTTCCAACATCTCCAGCCAGCATGATTTTCCTTGGAGTAGCATGAGCTAGATAGGTGATGTTGGCTAAATTTCTACTGGTTACTATGTGCGCTGCACTTAAACTGATGTTCCTAGTTGCAAATGTGCATCAATACCGATTTTGTACCCAGTTAGGGTATGTAACCCAGTTTCTGACCAGTTAAGTAACTCCATGGCCCATCTGAGACTTCCAGCCAGCATTTTCCAGCCATCAGTCAGCAAGGAAGGTGATTCTGGCGAAGGGTTTATTTATCGAATTTATCCATGCCTCTGAAGGCTCAGATGTGTACTGGGTCAGAAACCAAACACCCATTGAAATAGGTTGCTGTTTGCAAATGGTTTATTCATGTTTATTCTATTCGTTGTTGGGATGTAAACTGCAAGGCACCAGACTGAAATAGCCCATAACATCCCACCCAGAACCAAGGTGTCTTTCTCTTCAGCTGCTGTAGAAATAACCTCATCACATCAAACAGTGAGAAACGGAAGCTGTGTGTCACAACAAAGCATTAATTAGGTTGAATTGTTACAGGTCTGAACTTGACTGGTTCCATGGAAAAACATGGAACATAAGTGAGCCCGGAAGTCCTTCACCTTGTTCCCACCTCCCAATCTCGGCTTTCAAGGTCACCCACCACCAACCTTCAACTGTCCACACTGCAGCAAGAAAGTTCAGGTGCCAAAGAGGCGGGCAACGGCAACGGAACTGGGTGGTTTGGATTTGTTGAGATCCAAGATCACTAAAACTCGTGGCTTGCAGCTGGAAGCAGGCAGATCAGGCAGCTTCGAGAGGTGACACTGTCTGATGTTTTTTTGACCATGTGATTTCATGATGGTTTCCCTGTTGTTCATCCAATGCAGCTTTGTACCTTGTTAGCATGAGGACAGAGGGCTGCCATGTTTGCCATGTTGAAATGTCCAAAAGGATATGGAAAAGATTTAATTCCCTCATCATGCAGAATGTATTGAACAGAGATTTGCCCATGATTCAGTGCATCTACGATGTGTAATAGTGGGTATATAAAGTAATTAACATGTAATGCTCAAGAATGACAAAACATGACGACAACAACAATGACAATGATAATACTAAATATACTAACAATGACACGGCAAGACCCTGCGGTTTGCCCGGACTCCCAATGAGCGCTTGGACGATGCAGATGGTGATGGTCATGGTCATGATGGTCATCTTGGTCATCATGGTCATCATGATCATCATGATCATGATGGTCATGGTCAATCCTAAAACCTCATGTAGACCCGAATAGCGTTATTGCATTGTTCCAGGTCTAGACTATGTCTGACAGTGTAATTGGTGTTTGGAGTGTCGGCAAACCTCGGTGTCTGTGTAACAATGACAACGCTAACAATAATAGATAGCATGAAGTTAATATATGATATAAGTTAACATGAAAAAATATAGCATTAACCATATTATACATGGCTAATAGTAATATATATATATATATAATAATGATAATTACAATTAATTACATGTATATTAGCCATGATAAAGGTCCTGCTGAACCACTTCGGGACGCCCTCCGTGAATTATCAAACATATAATATAATGTTAGTGCAGTCAACCACCCATGTTTTGTGATTTTTACCAACCATAAGAAATGGTAACAATGGTAACAAATTGGGGATGGTTTACTAACAAATTGGGGATGATTTACTATTGCTTTCTATTGCTGGCAACTCACATTGTAGCTGAACATACCACAACTCACAGCGTCGCGTCCGTCGTGTCCGATCTTCCTTGCCGCCCCGGCTCAGTATTTGGCCGAAAGATGGAGGGGCTCGGGAGCCTGAGCAGTGGCGGAAAAGCCCTTGTTGGTTGATGTTTCTGAAGGGGTTGTACCCCCAAAACACATGGTATTATTAGGTCCCAAAAAATCATCGGAAATACCCAGCTTGCATCCCAAGACATAAAAAACAGATGGTGAACATCAACTGAATTATTTTTTGCTGAATGAACATCAACTGAAGGATTTAGTGACAGAGTTTGCTGCCAACGACTTCTGATCAAGCCATCTTGACACGAGGTGCTGGTCAAGACGGGCCCATCCAGACCAGGTTGGTTTTCCATTCGTGACTCTCTTGGCATGTGATGGTATATGTAGTATTCAAAAAACAATAGAACAGTGAAATCCTACTAAAATAGTGATAACTAACTTTAAAATCCTACTAAAAATAGTGATAACTAACTTGAAAATCCTACTAAAAATAATGATAACTAACATCAAAATCCTACTAAAGTAGTGATAACCCACTTTTTCCTATCTTGGGAATGACAAAAAAAAGTGGTTCTCAAACCTTGGGTGAGTCCAGGGGCCGCCTTGGGACAGCAACAAGCAGACACCCGTCGCCGGAGAGTCGCACGAGTGCCCTGAAGAGGGCGAATGGGAGAATCTGGTTTGTGGTATTTAATGATGGTTAATGATAGTAAATTATGGTTAATCATGGTTAATAAGGGTTAATTATGGTTAATAGCAATAAATCTGGTTTCTATTGGGAAAACCATAGGAAAACCATAGGTTAATGATGGTTAATAATGGTTATCAATGGCTGGTTGGTGGTTTGGAACAGCCGCGATTGCCCAATGCTACCAGCAGCTGCGGCCGTCCACCACCGATCTTGGGCAGGTATCTTTACAGGGTTTTGCCATGGCTTCATTCCCCATGACGTTCGCTGATCATGCTGTAGGTGAGAAGGTCTCCCTGGTTTCGAAATTGTGTTGCTTTGACCCATGTCATGAAGCTCACATTATGGAAGCTCTGTATGACAAGGTGACGTTCAAACTGCATGGATTACTGGATGGTTCTCATGAGCGATTTAGCCTGATGAATGTTCGATATCAGCAGCAATATCCAACTCCGATTTTGGCACTGGAACATGATTGGCTGCTTCAGACAATTGAAGATCCCCCTGCCTCCATACTGACAACGACACATGGTGAAGTGGTGATTTCACGACATAGGTCGCAGAGCTTGCAGTCCAAAAGTGCGAGGGTTCACACGGTCGGTGCGGCCAGCACGATCTCCTTGTGCGGCAAGGATTCTCAGCTGAAGGCTGGTGATGACCCGTGGATTGCACAAGATCCTTGGAAACAGTATGCCCAGGGCAAGTCTGCCTCATGCATCCCAAGTGCCAGTGATGGGATTCAGCAACTTGCTGATAGGATCCAGAATGAAGTCCTTCAGAAATTGCCGGCTATGACCCAGATGGAACAGGATGACATGCCAGAACGTTTGTCCACCCTGGAGAATCAGGTTCAGCAGCTGATGGGACAGCACAAGGCTTTGGATCAGAATGTGCAGGATTTGTCAAATCAGAATGCTCAGCAGTTCGCAACGATGCCATGCCAATTGACCCAGCAGAGCCAACAGTTGCAAGGTCAAATCGATGGGCACTGTCGGAATATGCAGGCACTGATGGAACACCAAATGGTGCAGATCCGAGGCCTTCTGTCGAAGCGCCCCCGTGATGAGTCCAGTATGGAATGACGGTATGGGGAAGGGTTTCCTAGACAAGGAAGTGTGTGCATTTTGGTTTGCCTGCTCACATTAGGTTGTTTCATGGGAGCCCTGATCCCCACAGTTTGTGCAATCGCCTTTTACATGTTTTTGCAGATGACCGTGTGTCAACCCAGGCAGTCGGCTGTGAAGGTAAGACCATGGAGGTTTTTCATTTTGATGTCTGCTGGGCTTCTGCGAATTGGGGAAGCATCAAACCCTGGGCCTCCTGCCCACTTTGATGAAAAATGTTTCACATTGGTACGTTCAATCCCTCAGGTCTTCGTGCAAGGGTTTGGATTTCTTCAGTGTAGGCTGAACACCTGAAAACCGGGTTGCCAGCGATCTCTCTGGTGACGCGTTCGACAAAGTGGTGACAAAGTGGTGGTATGGAACATGGCTTTTATGACTTTCCATATATTGGGAATGTCATCATCCCAACTGACGAACTCATATTTTTCAGAGGGGTGGGTTGAAACCACCAACCAGATAGGGAATTATAATATGGGTTTTAACTTAAATTTTAACAATGAAAAATGATGATAACATTATGTAACTTTATATATAGAACATGATTTATGATGAGATAAGTGAAACATATGTTGATTGATCGGTTATCATATAGGGAGTTCTACTGCCAAGGTTCTTGGGAATTATGGACTAACCCAGAGGGAAACCCATCATGGTTCAATCCCGTCCACTTCCACACTATCTCCTGTGCAAGTTCATAGATGGATGGCTGGAATACACATGTTGCTCTGACGTCGGATGTTCATTTGGATCATGAAACTGAGACGAGCTGCTGGTTCAATCTAGATGTTCTCTCCTTTTTTTCGGCGGATCCGATCTTATCGGTTTCCTCTGTCGTACCCCATGATCATTGTATTTGGTCCTTGCATCCGTGGAGCAAGATGAACCAACGTGGAAAAGCAACAATGCTCATTGTTTACAAAGTCCTTGACTGTCCTGATCAGCCAAGTTTGACAAGTAGTTCAAATTCATGACATGAACCCCCAACAAACATGAATGATCATGAACATATGTTGCGCATTTTACTCCCAAACCGGCGAAACCTTGTGCAAAATGATCGTGAATCAATTAACACAAATAAAAAAATTAAAAAAAAACATAAAACAAATCCATGTTTTCTCTAAGTGAAACAAGTCAATAAACAAATCCATTGTTCACCAAGTTCTCCTTTTCAGAAACTTCCCGAAACAATCCGACTCGTCGCACCGCCATTTTTGGCCATGCGTAGGTTGTGAGCTCGACCTATCGCCACGGTAACCGTGCCGATTTTTTCATAGGCCAAGTAACGCCAATTCCGGGGGCCATGTCGTGAAATAATAGAAACAATGTAGAAGATCTGAATGAAGTCAAGAAATGTCTGCAACTTTAGGGTTTTTGGATTATTCAGATTATTCATGTTCTAGATCGCAATATTTTTTGCATGCACAGCTGTAGTATTTTTTTGGGGGACCCTTTCACGTTGGCAGATGGGAAGAAAGTCCCCTTGGAGTCCGGCAAATGGCAACTGCATGAGTACCAGAGGCGCAACTGACAACTTCGGAGGGAATCGGACTCGAGGCACAGTTGTTACAGGAACACATTTACCAAAACACAGGTGGAACTGCCATGTTTACCTTGAATCAAGTCTGGGAGAATGCTGTATGAATTGGAAGATTTGGAAGTGTGTGAGGCTCTCACAATTCAACATGGCCACACCGCCGACCAAGTCTATGCCGTGTGAAACTTCCATCCTCCGTCGACAGACGTGGCTTCAATGTTGTCACTTTGGACCCGGACACTCAGCACATTGTTTCAGCCACGTAGGGGCACCTGGGCGCTTCAAAGGGAGAATCAGAGTAAGGATAGAAAATCTACTAGGGGGATCAAGTTCATTAGATCATTAGCGGGTACAGGCCTTAATGTCAGTGGTCCAAGTCCTGTATATCAAATGTATATCAGATATTCAGATATTTGTATATGTCATTTAGTTTTGATCAGTCACACGAAAGCCAGCCATATACCCAGCATTTCAAGATTGCCAGGTGAAACTAAACCTTGCAGGTCCAGGTGAAACCTGGACCTGCATCGCTCATGGATTTCTGGATTTCGTCCAGCAATGGCACGTCCGTTGGCACCTGCACGGTCAGGAATTGCAAGTTGACCAAGTCGACCACAGGATACCCCTGATCAAGTGTCTAAGTCCCCTCTTTATATGAAAACAAGCGTTCTGGATCATTATCGATGGCAACATTTTTTAGCAAACGTTTAAGCACAGGTCCTATGACACTTCAGGTGGCGGGCAAGTGGCTGGGGTGCTCAGCGGAAGGGGGCCTGTTTGGCTTGGATGGCGCTGGGAGGCCTGTCCCAATGGGCTGAAAATAGCCTAGTTACAGCCAGTTACTGTACTGACCATCAACATATATCATACATAATAATAATAATAGTAATAATGATAAATCATAATAAATAGTAGTAATATGTAGTAATAATAATACTGTATCAAAATCATAATAATAAACATAATCATATATATATATATATCAGACATATAGCATATATATATATATATCAGATATGTATCAGATATTGTATGGACATAATAATCATAATAATGATGATAACATATCCATATACCCAGCAGCCTCTCAGGCAGTGTCTCAACTGGCCTCGGACTTGAACTCCTTGCCAGAGGCTGGTCCCAACCGTCGAACGCTTATACGTATGGCCATAGGGCCATACGTATAAAGCATGTATCTTACCCGGCCTGGTAAACAGCCACATAGCTATTGAACATGGCCATTTAGAGTGGATTTTCCCATTGAACATGGGTGGATTTTACATAGTTATGTTAGTTTACCAGAGGGTAACACACACACACAGATATAGAATTACATACAATATGAATATCATATCATACTACAATATACATCATTATACTACAAATGTATGCACGAAAAAAAATCACTATATACAATACATATCATATTATCCTAGAAATTCCTACAATATACTATGTACATCTATGTACTATATATCCTTGCTATTAACTTGTTATTTTTTGTTTTCAAAACATGACATGCCACGAAGTGGTGCTAGGGCCGTGTGGTGCTTCTTGCAGTTCGCGGATCCGGGCTGGAGTCCCTGAGCGGAGCGGCAACTCGGCGATGTTTGGAGATGTTGTTCATTGGTAAAATGCCAAATCTATAGATATATCATGAAGAAATATGGAAAATCTATAGTTATGGTATAATATCATGATTATAGTCTATAGCTATGGTATATCTATAGTTGTATGATATCTATAGTCTATAAATATGGTGTATATATGTGTATATATATATATCATTGATATATCATGAAATTATCGTGATATATCTATAATTATGGTATAGTTGATGTTGGTACAAGATGTAGATCGTTTGGAAGTGTAGCCAATAATCATGTCGATTCAGACCAGCAACTGAGATAGATTGGGATATAATTGATATAATTAAGCCGAACTGACTTAAATGACATCGCCTCCGGTTTAGGAGGATGCTGAGATCTCAAAAAATGCGGCCCAGGCTGCAGATTGTTCTCTTTTGCTTGCAAATTCTTAGTCAATCGATTGTATCTATTCAATAGGTTGGGAGCTATACCCAACAACTACCCTCTGGTTTTTAGTTTCCCATGACTATGGACAATCCACAATTTTCTAGCTGGGTAAATCCACTATTTCGACTGGGCCATTTTCAATAGCTATGTGGCTGTTTACCAGGCCGGGTAAATTGACAGTTTCGAAGGCCATGAGAGCCCTACGCAGGGCGGGGGGCCTCAGACGTTTTCTTCGCGTTCGGAACGACGCTGAAAAAAATCGGTAGTTGGATTTCAATGAATATATGATTATTATAGTTGGATAATATTTTCCATATAGTCATGTATATTAGTTCAATGGATTATCCAATGCATATATGGAAAATCCACCCACTTTTCATGGATAAATCATCTATTTCGACTGGGCCATTTTCAAGTTCGCAAAGTGTTAGTTTTTCGAGGCTATCTACATGGAGTATCCAATAGATTTCATGAAAACTCGATGTAATCCGTTTGGCATATCTACCCAGCATCAATCAATATCAATCAATACCAATCCATGCCATACATGTCATATATATATATATATCATACATATAATGTGGTACACCCAACAACAAATCTACCATTCAGGGATGGTTTTTATAACACCCATTTATATCCATTTATGCTGATTTTTTGGATGGTATTTGGATGGTTCCCCTCTGCTAATTTAACATAGCTATTGAAAATGGACCATTTATAGTTGATTTACCTATTAAAGATGGTGATTTTCCATAGCTATGTTAGTTTACCAGAGGGTATTTCCACTTTAATTTTGGGGTTTACCACAGACAACACCAGGTCACCAGAACGCACCAGGTCGGCGCTACGGCAGCCGTCTCTGGAGGAAGATCTCAAGAAGGTGCACTTAATGGATGTTTCTTGCAGGAAAATATGGATATTCATCGTATTTTTATGTTGCATATGTGTATATATGTATAGATATTAATGTATGTAGTATTAAATTATTAATTATTAATATTCATATTTTTTGGTGGTAGTAGTAGTAGTAGTAGTAGTATTGTAGATAATATACATATATATATAATAATGATATGTTCTTTTTATATCATATCATACCATATCATATCATATCATAGTTTACAATACTATATTATAAACATTATATCAATATTATTTTGTGTTTGTTGATTTTATGTATTAATTATACTATACTATACTGTATTGTATTTTATTTTATCATATTATATTGATTTAAACTTATAGTGTACTATATGTTTATATATATATGTTAGATTTTGTGTTTGCAAACTATCTACAAGTGGATGTGTCATAGTCTATGATAGGTGGATTGATACTTCTATCATCTTCGAGTTGGGAATGTATGGCGCAGTGTGTGATGAGCTTACAGAATGTTTTTTTGGTTTTATATAGCTTATAAGAAAAGCGCACATAAACATACGAATCTATCGCAGTTTTCGACCTGATTTATTCGATCTTCTCTGCCCCCTGGGCCCCTGCTCGTCCAGGCTATGCGCTGATTGGTATCAAAGGAGGCGTGGTCCAACAGTCACAACAGTTGGATCGTTGGATCCTTGGTTTGCACCTTATTTGTGTCTTATGATTTGCCCTAAACAAAAGTATGATTCATGTTCAACAGCCTCTGATATATTGCAACAAACCAAAGTTTGCCAAATATGTTCCATAGATTTTGAGATATGACAACAGTTACCTTCTGGTAATTTGACATCATAACTATGGAAGATATTAAGTTCTACTAAAATAGTGATCATGCATAGCAAACTGTTAGTTTGCCAGAGGGTGTATACACTCATATTATATATATATATATATTGCAAATGATGCTATCCACTACCTATTGTCTATATGATCTATATTATCTCTATTATCGTATCTATGTATATATACGTATACTTATAATAGTAGATACATAGATACATACCACAGTATAATACGTGTATACATATATATATATAATAGTAGATACGTATAATACCACAGTTATCCATATCTCTGTATGAATAACTATGTATCTGTATATATATATATATATATACATACTACAGTTATCCACAGTTAGCCATTGGTTTCAGGCGACGCCGCCGCCGAGCGCCGTGGCCATCACGTGGAGGTGGAGGCCAAGTTGCCCAAGCCGCCGTGGCAGGAGACGTGGCGCAACGGCGGTCAGGGGGTTAGGTCAGCTACCCGACCTATAAATGGAGGTTTTATGGGACAATTATGAAGAATCATCTAATATATCAATGTTGGTTTTAAGTGGATGTTGGGGATGATTATCACGGATTTTAACCTATAAATGAAGGTTTTAGTGGGAAAAATCATGGAAAATCATCCATTCATGGTGGTTTTAAGTGGGTTTACCCACCTATATCTGGCTGAATGTGGGAAAACAATGTCATAACCCATTTGGGAATGGTTTACATACCACCTTTAAAGATGGTGATTTGGGGGATGGTTTATTATTGTTTTATCCACATTACTGGGGATCATATGTTCACGGATTGTAAGCAGTAAATAGCCATATTTAGGAATCAGAGCCAGTATAGTGGGTTGGGATCGCGGTATTACAATCCATCAAAGATGAAACTCAGAGCCAGTAAGAATTCATCCGAGTTCCACAAACAGTGCTGGAAGGATGCTTGAAAGAAGCCTTGACAAAAGAAGCTAGTGTAATAATAAGCTGGAACATGTTGAAACTGCTGGACCATTGCTTCGCTTGGACCTGCTCTGTCGCAACAAGTTTGCTGAATGGTTGAACATCCAAGAAATGGGGCATGATGCTGTGGGCAGACGTCAGTGTTGTGCATCCACCCCCAGAAATCATGTTCAACGGTCTCAATTGATGAATTTGGCTCCTGGTAAATATATGTGACACAAGCAACTCATTGAAAATCAAAACTAGACTCAGAAAGCGTCTCACTGCAGCATTACAACACAACAATATGCATATGCAGAACCTTTTCCTCACAACTTGAGGTTCACTATGGTAGTTTCAGACAGGAGCATTCAAGTGAGGATGAGCATTTTGCACCACTTGAAACATCTTCGAATCATTCAGCACTTCAGCACATTCCAGATATTTGCAGATCCTCTGACAGATGCAGTACAAAGTCTTGGAAGGCCAGAGCATTGGAACATGTTGTAGCATTTTCAAGATTGCTTGGACCTATGTAAACATGCTCTGGGAATAGTGTATATAGTATCCAACATTGTGGTAACTTTGATTAATTTGATGGACACTTCGACGGTGGAGTCTAGCTAGATGATGTTCCGTTGTCCGTTCCGGAATTTCTCGTTGCCAGCTTTGTGAATTTGACATGGATTTGACCACACTGTCCTCGGACGTTCCATCGCTAGGCAAAGACAGCGATGGAGAAACTCCAGATGTGTCAGCAGCAGATCCCTCCTTTGCTCCAACGGTAGCCTGGAGGAAGTGCGGTTGAGCTTCCTGTCCCGGATCTACGAACATGGGGTCAAACCATGCACCACTATATATACATCAAAACTAGATAGATAGATAGATAGATAGAGATAGATAGATAGATAGAGAGAGAGAGAGATAGATAGATAGATAGACTAGAATAGAATAGATTAGATTAGATTAGATAGATAAGATAGATAGGATAGATAGATAGATAGGTAGATAGATAGATAGAGATAGATAGATAGATAGATAGATAGAGAGAGAGATAGATAGATAGATTAGAATAGAATAGAATAGATTAGATTAGATTAGATAGATAGATAGATAGATTAGATAGATAGATAGATAGAAAGATAGAAAGATAGATAGATCGATAGATCGATAGATGGATAGATGGATAGATGGATAGATGGATAGATGGATAGATGGATAGATGGATGGATGGATAGATTAGATAGATTAGATAGATAGATAGATAGATAGAAATCTGGATAAATTAGATAGATAGATAGATTGATTGATTGATTGATTAGATAGATAGCTAGATAGATAGATAGATAAATAGATAGATAGATAGACAGAGATAGAGATAGAGATAGATATAGATATATATTCAGATATATTTACTGTATATGTATATATAGATAGATAGATAGATAGATAGATAGATAGATAGATGTTCGTACAATAATATACATTGGATATGTATCCCTTCCTCATCAATAATCAGGATCGCTGGTGGAATTGAATATTATGGTTTTTGGCCAATATCACTGAAAGATTGTCACCATCAAGTTGTTTTATTTCAGAATCACTTTGGCTGTCACTCATATATGCACGCCGTGCCCATATTTTTCTAAGACTGAGTCTCAAGAGCTTACCTCCTGTAGATGAATAGGGCGAGAAGTGGCCAACATTTGTGATTGTGGGGGGTGGGGGTGATCATTTTGACCTTACGCCAGCCCGCTAGGATGCAAAATCATTCACCCCATCACATAGTGACTTAGATCGCGAAACCTGAACGATTCTGTACTAAGAACGGCCAGCGTTTTGTTGTTCCCTTCAATTTGAAGGTCGAAAAGCTACAGCTTCGGCAGCAACTGGTCGGGATTCGATGTGGTAGTTTCTTTAGTGGGAACGGGTTTTGGTCACACACTGCTCATGTCAAGTGTGATGAATGTTGATTCCGTGATTTTGCAAGTCCAAGAGGTCAGCATGGGTTTGCAAGACCTGGGCTGTGAGTTTTATAGCTGATAGGCGGAACAACAATGATTGGCGGGGCATAGCACGAACGCATATATACCCTGTCCAGGGAAATGCGAATCAATTTCATTGGCTGTCGCTCTGCAACATTTTCCAAGTGTTGACTTTTTCACCCAAGCTATCCAAGTTCGAAAAAAGGATCAACAAGTTGCATGTGTGCATCAGATGTGAATATCATTGAATATCTATATATGATACAAGTTGCTCCCATCTGCCCAGATTGTTCCGGGCTGTGCTGTTGGTATCTGCCAGCTTCTTCCGCGATCGCCGTAGCAAATGGAAAGCCTGGGGGCGCCTGGGACGGTTCAGGGAAGATTCAAGAGGGACTTCAGCAGGGCATGAAACTGACGGGTTTGAAAAACATGGTGATCCCTGATGTTCATTGATGGAAAATCACAATTTTTAATGGGAAAATCACTGATGTCAATGGGAAGGATGACATCCTATGAAATGGTAATCTAGACCTGTCTAAGAGCAACTTGTGTTTTTCACCAGCTAATTGAGGAATCACCAAGAATATGGAATAAATACATAGAAATACAGTATATCTATGTGCCTCATTGTGCCTCCACAAATGGACAATCCTTTAAACGATTTTAACTTTGCTTGTTTGATTCAAGAGCTGGAAACGGTGCTGGATTCAGGGGTTCCAGGTATAGTGGCTGGGCCCCTCCAGGAAAGGTGATGTTGATAGAGGTGATATAAGGAAACCAGTGTGTATGTGGTGATGTTTCGGTGTTTGTCATTTTGGGTGGCATACTCATCTGGCATGGTTTAAAAACATTGTTCTCTGGATACAAGTATCTCTGGATTTTCATAAGGTTTGGGGTTAGATTGAAATTCACCCAGTCTTATTCCTGGCGGACAGCCATACATTCATGATTGTGTCCTTTGTCCCCCAGTCCGAACTTGTGTTGTTAAAGACATAGACAAACCAGTTGGTTTATTAATTTATAAAGTATTAACAAAATATATTTCTGGCCATATGACATTATAGCAATATACATATATATATACACATATGCATATATTGTATATAGATCGTATGTTTATTTCAACAACCTGAAGAGAAGAAAAATATCTCAAAACACATGGAATGGATTGGTATGGAGGGAGGCAGGATGTGCACTCCTGCGGCTCCTGCGTCTTAAGGCTAGCCTCCGCGCTGGTGGAGTCTTGGCACTTGGAAACAGCCATGCTTTGGAGCTTTTTGAAGTTGACAATTCTAGTTTAAGATGTTTCTAGCACCAGCGATCATTTTGGTGAGTATAATGGTACATGAATGTATATGACTATGCGGTGCAATATGTTTGAAGTCAACTAGTTATCTTGAAATAAGTGGAACGCCATCGGTCTTGTGGTCAAAGTCTTCAAAGTAGACAGTGGTTCCATTATCTGGTTGGTGGTTTCAAACATTACTGGAATTTTCCATTTTTTATATGGGATGTCATCCTTCCCATTGACGAACTCATATTTTTCAAGATGGTTATTGCACGACCAACCAGTTAAACGTTCCAATGAAGATCAAATGCTGTAGCTGGGATCCTTTGGCAGAGACCTCACCATCCCGAGGTCACCATGGTGGTATTTTCTGTGCAGTCCATGCTGTTCTTGAGCACTTTGCGCGAGTTTCAGAACGCCTTGCACGACAAGGACCAGGATCGGTCACTTGGAATTTCTGAAGGAATTGCTAGCAGTATGCTTGGGTAGTGGGTTAGTGGATGTTAGTGGCTGATATTCTGTTGCTCTCCATGAACTATGATGAATTCATACGAATTCAAAATCTGTATTTGATAGCCAGATACTTTTTGGTAGTTGCAAGCTATTCATGTGTTCCAAGATAGCCGCAGCATTCACTTTCGTCTCGTGATTGCTGCATACTGCAAGCTTTGTACGAACCAGGGTCTAACTGAAGACAGTGTTGGCTACTTGTCGTATCTGGACCGTAAGACTCAAATAGTGGTTGTGGCGTAACCATCTAGTTTTGGAGGGTACCGCTATGTTAGGCCCATATCCACCATCTTCCCCTCCCCTGGCGCGCCATCTGAAGCGCCCAGGTTCTACGCTGCACAGCTCAAGATCGTGAAAGAAGCTTGGTTTATGACCTGACCCATTGATAGACTCTGATAGACCAAGCGGAAGAATGTGTAGACATCTTAAACCAAATTTACAATGGTCATTTATTGGATTATCTATAATGGATAGACCCAAAGGTCATTGATGTCATTCACTATATCAATGACAACCTTAAACCATACCCAGATTGCGGATTATTTATAATGGTCATCATTGCCTGACCCATTGCACCACAGAACTGGTCCTCAAGGGTACGGGGGAGGCTAGGAGGATATTTCTGTTTGGTGAGTCATTAATGTTGTTTCACCACGTTTTAACAAGTTTGTTCATGAGTCTCCTTACCTGGAAAGTCCTGGGAGAACTTGTCCCTTCCTGAAATGTTGCCGCAATACTCTTGGGAATGGGTGATTCAACCACCAACTAGATTCTGCGCCAGTGCGTGAGGTGGTGTTCTTGATCATGCCAGTGATTGGGATGCGCTTCCTACTTCGTGGCACTTTATCACTGGAATGGCGTAGATACCTCACACAGATGTTGTTGCTGCTTGGCAGTGGCTTTTAAGAGTGAACCTACACCGAGAGACATGGTACTTTTGCTCGTTCGACGAAGGGCAGTTCTGACCTAACTATTCATTCTATTCGTGAAAGGACTCTGCTGAGCCCAATAGCAAGAAATTCCACCTCCAGTGTTGCAGCAACCTGCATGAACTTGTTGTTTTTCCTAGTTTTGATTATCATATTACTGTAATTATATTTTTTTAAATTAGACAGTTTTTTGATTATCATACAGTATTATGATGTATTATCATGAGTTTACGGTGCTTCCAGGGCAGCTTTTTTTTTTTCCGGTACCTGGCGGGTCATGCCTTGGATGGTCGCATCGCATCGCTCCACGACTGGACCAAGGAGTCGCTACATCAATGAGAAGAAGCTCTACTACCGTCCCCTGACCGAGCACTGTTGATTGATGATAGGCTATAGATGGCTATAGAGGACCTAAATCAAATCAAGAGGGGATCTTGAATGATCTTGATCATACTAAACCAAATCTATAAATCAGATCTAACAGATTAATAAACATATATACTAATCGGTATTTTCTATCCAAGGGGATCATAGTAGCCCAGGAAAAGGCAGTCTTTTTTGAAACAACACGGGGGTCTTGAACACTGCTCCAAGAATGGCCTGAAATGACCTCATGGGTTATCATGATGGAGCCTGTTGCATGCTCGTTCTTCCAATTTGAGGTGTTTCTTTAGCGGCTTTACATGGTGTTGACATGGCATGTATGGAGGATACGTTGTTTTGCAATGTTTTGCAAAGTAGACGGAAGTAGGCAGCAATAATTCAGTGAGACTATGGTTGTGATGAGCAGCGTTCTGTGTTAACTAGCTGTTTTCCAATTGGTACAATGTAGCTTCAGGAAAATCTACCAACGAGCTCTGAAAGTCTTGCATTTCCATTTGACATCCCCCAAGCCTCAAGTCAACCATATGGACAAGTTGGCCTTGCATACTCTCCCATAGCTCAGAGGCTCCTGAACGAGGGCAGGCAAAACCATAGCCACTCAAGATCGCAGGGGATATGCCAACGAGCACTCGGAAGTGGAGGTAGCAGGTTTTTGGGTACCTTGAAGTCCTAGTAACTCAACCATTAAACCGCAATGATACCGCAATGTTTGATGATCCTTGCTGCTTTTCCATGGTTTTCTACCTTTTTTGGGGGTACCAAACCCCCAACTTCTGGTCCAACCACCCACCTTCGGTTGGCACTTCAGGTCTGAAACTCTTGGGACGTGGCCTGGATAATCCAGATCAGCGTATTGCGCAGGCGCGGTCTTCGGCGGTACCTGGATGTTGGTGTCCAGAGTCCAGATGGCTTCGTGATGGTTAGTGAGAGCTGGATTTGGGCCAGGGGTCTCGGGGTCTCTCGAAAATAAAAAATACTAAAAACACCTGGTCATCAAAATAGTATGAATCGGAATGAATCGGAATCACTTGAGCAATCTTTTTGGGAACGCCGTAGTCCGTGCAAAAAATCTCTGCGATCGCAATTTGCGAGGCCTTCGGAACGCCCGTTGAACAGATACATCGTGGGATTGGGGCCCCAACTACCAAGCAATTCCGCGAAATCAAAGAGCATCGGATTTGGAAACTAGTGGAATATAGATCTATCTATTGATGTAAAGTATAGCATCTCTAGGTAATTCAAGCATTGGATGTATCAGTTGCAGTTTTAGATTCGGATGAATTTGGGAGTATTTCTAAATTGGAACACAACAACCAACTAGGTAAGAGCATTTTGTTAATATATATATATATATATATTATATAAATATATAGATATACACACAGAGATACCTTGACCATCCTTGACCCACAGGACACGGGCGAGTTCACTGATGTGTGACTTGGACGGTCCAAAGTGATGACCAGTTTTAAAGAAACAGCAGTTCAAAAGGCACCCGGAAAGACAGGTGTTTTTTTCCTCCATCATATCCGCAATTTATGGTGTATGCATATATAGTCATATTATAATCATATATATATACATATATATCATATATATATATACATAATGTGTCTAAGCACGACATTGTTATAAAAAAAAAAAAAAACATGCAGAACTATGAGTTAACAAACAGTTAACAATAACTTAACCATCCTAAATGATGTGTTTCTTTCTTTTTAAATGGACGTATCCTCTTCGCGAGTCGCTGAGGTTGTTGGAGTTTGTGACCACCGTGGCTCAACAGGTGCTATTGATTCTGGTGCAATCTGGCATTTTGATTTCGATCTCCAGAGATTTGTTCTACTTCATTGTGCTGTACTCATTGATTCTGACGCTTGGCCATGCTGGTGATATGCTGGTGATGGTTGATGAATGTTGATGGAGGAACAGGAGGATTTTTGACGATTGGTTGAACATCGGTTGATGATTGGTGAGAGAATCATATGTTGGCTAGATGATTGCAGATGATGGACGCTCAGGGAATGAGTGAATAATGAAATGGTTCTTCCCAAATTTCCTGTGCTGTTTGTGCCTGTGAGAATTTCGTATTGTAGCACGGACAGAGTAGGTGCCTCCATACTACCAGGTGATCACTGAGTTGGATGATCATCATTGGGCTTCGGGACTTGAACCATAAACAATATTGAACAATGAAGCTCGGTACACAATTATCCAATGGAAGGGTTGAAACAGCCAGCCAGTCGTGAACGACACCTGAACCATTTGCTGCAGCATGCTGGACATGTCGAGCATCCTTTGATCATCTAATTAACGATATTAAATATATTAACGAGCTCAGGGTCCAGTTTCAATCTTGAACATTGGTAGCAGAGACTCCAGCAGGACAAGACCTGGAAACAGTAAAGCTCCTCGCAGAAAGATGCAAAGACATGCTCAATCCTTTTACTTTGGTCTTGTTCCTCAATCTTAATGTTCCATCAATATATCCTCAACACATCCCCAAAGGCATGTTCCATCAACATATCCCCATGTTCCTTCAAGATATCCCCTTCTCCCCAGGTGGCTGTGACTAAAAATTGGGTATATACGGTATACCCCTCAATATTCCAGTGTTAATATCATTTACACCTCAGTAAACTAACATAGACCCTGGCAGATAGGGGTTGGAAAATTAGTTTCAACTCAAAAATGGCTGTTTTCAGGATCAAACTGTTAATTTACCAGACAGTAACATCTACTGCAGCATGATAAAAGCCCTGGATTTTCAGGCCCAGGTGCATCCCATGGGGATCCGCATCCGTCGCAAGATGTCGCAAGGAACGTCCTGTCCTTCGCCATCTTCGGTGGTCCCTTCACTCGGCTACGACGTCGGGTGCTGGCGCAAGAGGCGTCCTTTCGCTTCACTCTGGTGCGCGCGCCTTGGATCGCTGGAGCCATGGGGGAACCATTGGGGAACCATATTAACAAATATATAATAGATAATATATATATATAACATAATATACATAATATAGATATTATACATAATATACATATTATACATAGCATACATGATATATTATATTCATATGACATTCTCTATATATAGTATAATATACGATAATTTACATAACATTTATTGTTATATTATATCATATCATATAATATACACTAAGTTGTTCTTTTTAACAAAAACGATTATATATAATATTTTATGTCTATATTATCAATATATATACATATATATATATATACACACGCACACATAGCAAGACATTTGATAAACTCCACTAAACTATGGGTATCCTCCTGTAAACTAACATAGATGCGGAAAAGCCGCCATGAGAGTCCATCATATTCCGATAAGGGCACCCCAAACCATTGTTTTCCCCATTGTATCAACATCGCATGTCTATTTTTGAATGTTTGTCTGGTCCCTCCCTACATTGGTTTGTCATGGGTCTCAAAACGGGGGTGCTATGCCATGGAATGGAGCACGTAGATTGGTACATGAAGTTTTGTTTGGACAAAGTCATATCAGCCACATCAAGTCATAACATTCCATGACTAGGATTATCTATAGAGCTGGTTTACAACATTTGGGGATGGGTCAAAACCCTGGTACCTAGTGAACCCCAAAATAGCTGGTAAATGGATGTTCATCCCACTAAAAATGTATAGGTATTGACCCATAGCCATTTCATAATTTTCATAACTATTGGGCGGGGTCCTTGGATATGGGATGCCAATAGTCGAACACATGCAAGGGTGAATTTGTCCAGCGGCTAGGTTGACGTGGGGCCATTGACGTGCCAAGACACAGCCAGATTTGCTACGACAAGACTCCGGTATGATTGGGTGTCCAATTTATAGGGATTTATATAATAAACCAATATTGTATCCCATTGTCTTTGTTTTGTGTATTTTTTAAATATGTGTATACATTGACATATATATATATATATATCCATCATATAGCCATGACAGTCCATGATATATCGTTTCCTACTCCTGAATATGTTTATATATACATATATACATACATACACACCCCAGTTTTGGCTCGTTTTGCTCAGGTGCGTGAACATGCCGAGCCGGTGGCTTTTTTCGATGGACATCACTTTGAGCTACAACGATGTTACACGGCAACCCGTGTCGCAGGGTCTATGGTTCCTGCAAAGATCTCGGAAAAACTTGAATTATGTCCTGAGTCTCCTAAACGGTTTAGCTCATTTTGAGACGAACGAAATCAAATAGATCAACAAACTGAAGTACACAACTCTTGTACAGTTGAATTAATTTGCATTAAATCAGTTAACAATCCGTTTATTTTTCTTTTACACTAGTTGTTTATACATATTTTGGTTGTGTTGGCATTTGGATCGTTTGCATGAAAAGGTGCTGCAGTAATCATGTGGATTCACGATCCATTGGGATGAAGAATTGACTTTCAGATGTTTTCTAGTTTTTGTCATATATATATAATTATATATACAGTATATAATATATATATATACATACACACATTGGATGATACTGGATTCAATATATATATATATATATACATATCGGATGATATTGGATTGAATGTGTGTATAATATGTATATATATATATATGTATATATATATACATACATACATATCCCACAATATTTATCTCTTTGTATCCATAGATCTCCAGTGATATATTCAATATACAAATATTGGGTTGGATGAAGATTCACAGCGGCCAAGGTGAGGAGATTTTCGCCAAACTCATGGGCACCTTGTACCGAAGCTCGGTACCCCGACCCGGGCTCGCCCTAGCTCGCCCGCTCGTCATAGCCCGCTCGTCATAGCCCGCTCGTCAGGGCGAAACAGGGGAATGAACCAGCCAGAGTTTTTTTTATGTTTTATAGATGTTTATACCATCCATAAAAATTGATAAAAATGGTAAATTGGGGATAACTTACTATTGTTTTAGGAACATTAGATCGTGTTTTGGTTGCACCTGAGTAAAATTTGATGATTTAGCCGGCAGAAAGTCAACATATATAGAGAGAATCCACCATTGATATCCATTGGTTTGTAGGTCATTTCTGAACTATGGTAACTATGGTTGTTGTCCATACCCTCTGGTAAACAGCCACATAGCTATTGAAAATGGCCCAGTCGAAATAGTTGATTTACCCATCAAAAATGGTGATTTTCCATAGTTATGTTTGTTTACCAGAGGCTATCTTGATTTATGTTGACGCTACCCCAGCTGGTTGCTGGTACGATCATCCCGCTGAGGACTGTTGGCCATTTCAATCAGTTTCGGCATGATCGAGGCAGCTGCAATGTATCCTGGGCACAGTTAGCAGAAAGCAAGTAGTTGAGAAAGAAGAACATCAGAAAACTTGGGAGATTGGCTTTATGTGTTCAAGAGATTTGATTTGATTTATGTAATTATATAAACAGTTTACGTTACATTCGTATTGCAAGAGGTTTGCCAATTTGCAGAGTCATGGAGAGTTGGCATAGATCATGGCCCAATCTATTTCTCGGCTGAGTCAGTCCACCAACTGCACAGCGGGAGTTGATTGGTTCCCGAGGTATGTGGCAAATGTGGCCCCATTCGTTGTCTTGGCAGGTGCGCGGCTGCGTGGCTGCTTTGGGCCGGTTGAACAGAGCAATGTGTAGCAATGTAGCAAATGAAATTAGCCAGATAATACGATGATTACCGTATATGATATGACGATTATATGATGTATAGATCAAGTCATCAATCACTCAACTGGCCCGCAGGAAACGAAACCATGTACAATCGCACTTGAAATGTCACAAACCTTTTGCTTGCTACCTAATGCCACCAGAAACCAGCTTCCATCAATCTCTATCTTGTCCCGTTTATCTCATCCTTTTGTTAAAGTCCCATTTCAACCCCCACCTCTTAATCATAAACTGCAACAAGTTTGGGGGAGATTGGATAGCCCCACTCAGGTCAAACAGTTTCGAGCTATCTCCCCAGTCTCATCATTTTTAGTGCCATCTTCAAGGGGTGGGTCAAAATTGGGTGTGCGAGACTTCAGATGGATACATGCTAAAAATGACCAGAATCTGTTGTCCCCTATGATGCCCCGTTTTGCGGGAATGAACATGTTCTTTTAAGCAGCTAGTTTTTTAGGGTGGTTTAAGGGGCTATCTTGCTGAGGGCCTTCTTGTTGAAATCTTCGTTGGTGCTTGATGGGATTTTTATGGATATTTGTTGCAGATTTTAATTCTTTGGATGGATGAACCAGTGGGTGCTTGCCACTGATTTTCTACTTAGAAAAGCATTTTGGATCAAAGACAACATGCCCACATGCAAAAAGCTGATTGCCCAAGCTCGCTGGTTTTGAGTAGGAAACCTTTGGAGACTGACTGGGTTTTAATGGGATTTCAGTAGGTACCCATGGTCTTTGTATAGGATCTCTGTGGTGTTTTTAGGGGCTTGTGGGGGAACTCCATGGACCTAAAATCAAACAAGACCTCGAACAGAATAGCCTCATAAACCGCTGTATGATAGTTTGCTGTTCCTTAAGGGTACCATGGGACCATGGTTTTGATCCATGATTCAACAGCCAAAAAAAATCCCTGTATTTTCCCTGACTGGTTGTTTCAATGTGCTCATCTTCATTTCATGTTATTTTCCATCCTTCAAACTGGGATTATGACAATGATCCCGAGTTTATGATATGTTTCACGCGGTAGAACATGTTAAAACCCCACATTTCAAGGTAATCAAACATGGCTTGCCGGGGATGTCTTAGCTCGCCATGAAGATGATTACCAGCTGGGTTAAATCAGTGAGGCCATCCTTAAATACCGGGTATCCCAGTGACTAACCCCCAAGAAAATTCGACAAACTCATGAAACTACATGGGTTAATCATAATTATCCCATTATCCCATTATTATCCCCATGATAATCCCCATTAAACCATATTAAACCTTCCTTTTTCAATCTTGTCTTTGCCGCGAGGTAAATATTTCTCGGGGTCCATGGACTTTGGGGGCATGATGGAAGCTGCTACGGTGCTGGGAGCGTTGCAAGCAGCCTTCACGACGCTGGTGACGCAGATGGGTACCGTGGTACGACAGATCTGTGCCTCACTGTGACACTGGAATATATTGGAATCATGGTTAGTAGGGGGAATCATCCCCAATTGGCGAAGATTGGTGGCCTTATTTCCGCTTAGTGAAATATTATATTTTTTCCCAGAAAGATGGGTAAACAACCAGGAAAATCCTGCCAAAACTTACCAGTCCAAAGCGTACTATAATAGTCATGGTAAATATAGTGTGTTCATGTGTATTTTATCTTTTTGGGGGTTATTAGATCTAATAAAGATATATTTTGGGGATCTTAGTTTGGATATGTTTTGCCAGCTATAACGAATAGTTGGATTATGTACCTAATTAAGTGGGAGATTGTCATCAATCCATATTATGTATTTGCATATCTGATTATGATTTATACTATACCATCATGTTTGGATTCCCATGGCATGGGATGGATGACCATACCATATACTGTATATATATATACATATATGTATACACCATCTTTGGACCATGGCGTGGTATGTCTATGCCTGTACATTTGATATGAAGTACCATGCGTATTATTTGTAGATATATACACAATTATGTATCTATCAGAATTGGCAAGGCTTTCCAGGTGAAAGTTGTCGTGACGGATTCTGCGCTCAGATGCTATCACCAACATGGGAGCTCAAGCCATCCGTATTCAGCAGCTTTGGGATATGCTTGACGCTTGGCAAAGAAAAGTGATGAGTGCAAAGTCGACCATGGACCGTTATGGACCGTTTGGCGTATGGGACTGCGCTATTCTATACTGCAATTGTTGACACGATTTAATACATCCTTCTGTGTCGCCCTCTGTGTCGGAGCAAAGGAGGAAGGACTTCTGAGACGTTCTTGACTTCAGGACGAGACAGATATGGATGACACTGGGATCAAGACAGAAATTCGCAACGGTGAACGGCGCGATGCGGAAACAGAGGCGTTTGTAACTGCAATGATGATTCTTTTCTTGTAATTGGTTATATATTCGAAAATATTAGATAGTGTTTGATGATATATAATTCATGATAAGTGATGATGTTTGATGATAATTGATGATATTTGATCATATTTGATGATATTTGTATACATATATTTATATATGTGTGTATTGACTATTTGTTGGGTTTTGCCTTCCTAACTATCGGGGTAGACAATTTCAAGTCAGCGCCATGTGTTTTGAAGTTGAAGGATCTTCATTTTGCAGGGGTACATGGTATCATCATCCAGTTGTTGGCTACTGCTCTCACATTGAAGATTGTCACTTTGAAACACTACGTCACTACGTCCTTTTTTCAAAGACATGCCAGTTTTTTTCGGGATTTCGATTTGAAGCTAACGGTTATGAGGTTGCTCTCCTACCAGGGCCAACCGGAACAGCTTCCGAGCTGGTGCAGGTCTTGCTTCAGCTGGATGAATTGACCATTTTCACACCCAAGGGCCACAGGCCCTTGGTCGAACAGATCACTCTGCAAGTGAAAGCAGGCGCAAAATTTTCCATCGGCTGAGCAAAGTGGCAGTGTAAACTGATAAAGGTAGCCTTGATTGGTGCTGATGGTGCACTCATTGCTTGTGTGTATTATCTATGTGTATTATATATGTGTATAATTATATGTGTATAGTATATAATATGTGTACGTTTATATATATATATATATACATGTATAGTTTGTGTAGATATGTGTATATATTGGTATGTGTATATATAGATATACATATGTGTATGTAAGTATATATAACTGTGCATGCTCATTTTCACATCACTTATATTTCTGGCAAAGCACACTCAATTACAGAAGTTGTTTCCTCGCTGTTTGGCGGATCCACTTCACCACCATCAATTGCTGGGTTTGTACAACACCTGCACACAAAGTGTCAAGTTAACAATGTACTGATAAGTTGATCATATATATATAATATGATGTAGTATTAGATTGAGCACATGTGGGTGGAAATTTTACGTGCAGCAACTCAGCCACTCTGCCAGTGTGGCTGAGTGCCAGGATGTGCCAGGTCAGTGCCGGGTTCGCCGTGTCGCCAGGCGAAGCCTTGATGCTTTGCGGCCCCAGTGGTGTGGGAAAGAGCTCCCTGCTTCGTAGCATTGCTGGGCTGTGGCACCGAGGCTGGGGAACATCCTTGGACATCCTGGGATGCCGGGAGACTCCCTTGTGGTGTGACGATGTAAGCAGTTGGGAATGGGTCAACTCCTTGGCTATCCCAAAATGGGATGCGTTACAACTAGAAACCGCTCATTTGTTTAACAATTCTTGTTTTTTCTTGATTTTAGATGCGGGAAACCAAGGAGTTGGCAGGTCTTGAAGTATTGTATGTGGCCCTGGTAGTGACTGTCAAAGTTGAGCTTGGTGATGTTGTTTGGACTGCAGGGCAACTTGCTGTCAGTTGTTTAAAGGAACAATATGTCGCCGCGTTCGCTAGATTAGATCAGAGTCCGAAACGAAACTCCGAATTGTATTGTGGCATACAGATATATGATTATATATATATATATATTTACATGCACATTACTATTATAACGATGATGATGATTATTATTATTATTAATATACAGTGCAGTATATATATATATCATATACATGTACACAAATATACTGAGTCAATCAAGTACAATCGGATATAATATGATATCGTATGCATTTTTTTTATGTTATTTGTATGATTCTTGATTCTTCTGCTTGCCAGGCAGCGGAAGAATTCATCGCTGTGCTCAAAAGGAGATGTTCTTCTTGCCTCAGGAGCTCCACGCTGTGTGTCGAGGATTGATTCAGTGAGCAGCTGATTAATTCCTTCATCAATTATCAGGTTTAGTAATAGGATGAAGGGATTATTCAACTTGTTGTACCTCAAATTCAGTTTGAACATGTCTTTATCTATTTATATATATGTCATATATCTCAATATATGTATTTCGGGTTCTGATGGGGAAGGCACAGTGAGTCTGCCTTTGTCGTCACCGTGATGAGGAGACGTACCTATGTTTGGGTTCCCTTCGTGAAAACGCGACCTATCCCAAGGTTGCCATGGGATGGTTGGGATGTTGGTTCCGGGAGGACGGGGGCAGGTCCTGCCTCTTGGATCAGTGTTGAACACTGACTTTCTGGGGAATCCTGGGCTACACACTGAAGGGATTTCAAGAGTAAGTGTAATGTAAGTGTTTACCGTTTGCATGTCTTATGCAATGGCAAAATCACATAAATCACTTTTTTTGAGTGGACAAATATGGACAAGTTTCTTTCCCAATTCTCAGCTGGGCATTTCTTGCCCCAAATCCCAGTTGTCCCAGTGATCCACCCATGGCTGTTGCCAGCGCATCAGGCACAAGGCAGCGACGGTCCCAGTGACAGAGAGATCCGGGAAGCCCTGGAAAAGGCCAGGCGTTGGTAATTGCTTCTTCGTATGGGGGAAAAGCACCATGAAAATCCATTGAACTCCATTGAACATCTAGTCCCTTCCCCCTAATATTAAAGACCTCCTAGAAACCATGCTTTTATAGGGGATGAAGCCACTTATTTAATCATGTGGGACCATAGAATGGGGCTGTTTGATACAATCGGGATGGGATGAAGGTGGTGATTTTTTGGGAGGGGGAATCATCCCCAGCCGCATGATAAAAGGTATAAATTCAGATTAGTGAGTCGTTTGAATTCAGTGAGATTACAGGGAACAGCTTAAGTCGTTTCTTTTTGTTGTTGATTTTTGCACACTTTTTCAGCACAAATGGTTTCAGGATGTCGTGCCTTTTCCCTCATTCCTTAATCATTAGTTATTTCATACAATGCTATTTGAGCCTTCTAATAATAGCTATATATTCCATGCCAAAACGGGGTTTTTGGACATCTATTTAACACTTGTGCCATGCTGAAATGCCAGGTGGGCATGACTTAGGCATGACTTCTGGAAAGAGCGGTGCCATGAGGAAGTAGGGTTGGGTCATGACTTAGGCTTCCAGCTGTATACGTATATATATAATATAATATATATATATAATATACGTGTATATATAATATAATATAATATATATAATATAAAATAATATATATATATAATAATATATATATACATATTATACATATATATATATATATTATAAATCAATATAAATCAACCCACAATTGGAGAATGTGTCTGATAGTTCTGCTATTTTTGGATGTTTTGGCAAGGTGAACTTGTCCTACTTGGTGCAACGCTTTGGTCCCATTCTCAGAGAAACTGCTTTGGTCCAACGTTGGGCGGTTGATTTGTGGTGACTACTTGAAGACATGCAGGCAGGAACCATGTTTGGATTGGTTTGTATATTTATTACCCTCTGGTAAACGTTTACATAACTATGGAAAATCCACCCATTTTTATGGGTAAATCAACTATTTCTATGGCCATTTTCAATAGCTATGTGGCTGTTTACCAGAGGGTACCTACAAACGCGGTTTTAGCAACGTCCGATTTCGATCCATTTTGTGGGGCTTTAAACATTACCTTGACATGACTGGTGCATCGACGATCTCCCCAGTGGTTTTTTAGGCGCTGTTTCGAGAAATCCTTTGATTCGATGGCGTCTGGTTTGGGAGTTCATCAGACTCTTTATCATCAATCACCTATTCATATCATTTAATATCCTTTAATCATGTCAAGAATGTCAAGAATGTTCATTTTACGCATTATAGACTATAGATGATAATAGATGACTATAGATGTACTGTAATATAATATATGAAATATATATGAATCACCCTGAGCTAGGATGTAGATCATCAGTGTCTGTGAAATTGCCGAATACCACACAGGATCCAAAAGGATCCATAATGTCGATTTCTGATTGCCGTTGCAGACTTCCATCACACAGGTATAATTTATGTTTTTATTTTCCATATCAAACCCCAAATCTTAGACACTCTGATTTTCTTGGAAATTTGCTATATAAATATGATGAGATATTTTTCTTCGAGAGCCATGATATTCCGATATTCCATGTTTTCAATATTAAAACACATCTCCACAAGGTAGTGCCCCCCAGTTCAAAGTTGGCTTTTAAACCATTATAAACTATACAGATATATCTACCATAAACAATAGTTACAATAGTTGACCTAGTTTTAGTCCCCAAGACTTCCGTTAGGTTTGGATGTGGCCATCGACTTTGACAGCTGCCTCAGTGGCGGGGAACGGCAACGCTTGGGCTTCGCCCGGTTGCTGTTGAAGCGACCGCAGCTCGATATGCTCGATGGCGTGATCATGACGGGGATATGGGTGTGTCTGAAAATGGGGTATACCCCAAAATAGATCTGGGTATGGGTCAAAACCTACTAATCATGTGGTATAAGGGATGACCATCAACCTTGAGGTTCACTGGGGGTACAGGGTTTTGACCCACATCCATCGAACTATATAGCCGAGCCCCTTTAAATGGGAAACAAAACAACATCAATCAACCATTTGATTTTGAGGTACTTTACTTATCAGACTGCACAGACAAACCCAGATGGTTTTCCGTGCATGAAATTCCATGATGTTCTGAACTGTTTAATTTTGCAAAATATGGTGGTTGATGATGATGTTGATGATGATGATGATGATGCTGATGCTGATGCTGCTGCTGCTGATGATGATCATGATCATGATCATGATCATGATCTCATGATCATGACGATGATGTTGATTGAATGTCATTCTATATCATATATCTATATAGGCTCAAGGCTGGGGGTTCCCCTATATATATATATACATGATTTGTGGTTGTGGTATTACAGTGATGACCACTATTTGTCGCCATTATTGTTATTGTTGTGGTGTTCATGAATGGTCACGGTATGAGTGACGGTCAGTGATGAACGTTGATGGTTGATCAATAAAATCCAACAGTTTTTGAGATTTGGATGGGAATGAACACTGAACATCATGGTTTATGTACAGGTTCGATTGAATTATTGCTGTGATAGTCATGCTGCATCCGGCTCTAAGTTGTACATGCAACCCACATATGAACTGCAGCAGACCATTTCCATTTATATGATGATGCGTGCATCATGCAGGGCTGGCTAGCTCTTGGGCAGCCCAAATTTGGACAAAGAACTTGAAACCCATAGGATCTATGTATGCTATATATGATAACATTTACCAACAATATAACCCCAATGTTAACATATATACCATACATGGATCCTATGGGAAAAGGATCAATCCAGTTGTGGTCTCCTAACTTCGAACTTTGGACCACCCAGCTGAGTTTTTTAAACTCGGCGATCTGCTGAGTTTTGCCACTGAGGACCTTCGCCATTTTGGACGAAGCCACTTCTGCTTTGGATTGTAGCAACCAAGAAGCCATGTATTCAAATCTCAAGAGGCCAGTGCTGTGCTGGTCATTACTGTCATTACTGGCTCCTGATCAGTTGCAGGAATTTTCTATTTTGTCTTGGTTTGAGAGATGGTGAAGCTGATCCAGCTGAAGCAAATCTTAAGATCAGAGTAAACCCCAGATCCCTGACTCTCAAAGAATCTGAAATTTGATGACTTATATGGCTGATCTTGGCTTAAGAAAATGCTGCGCAGTCCACATTTGCACGGCTTGCTCCTTCATACGTTTCCACAGTTTTCCTGCACCGCGGCAGGCACGTGCGAGGCTACGTTTCAGTTGGCCATTCTGCCTCTCTTGAGGCCTTCCATACGATGAAACTCATATTGGAAAGGAGATCCTTTTGGCTGGGGCGATGCTGTCGTTTGTGCGATGAGTTCAGAGTTTTAGGATTCATATTCTGGTTGTTTCCCAAGCTGCTTGATTGCATGAAATCGCAACATAATCTCAAACCGCTATCTCAAAACAACTCAACAACTCAAACATAAGACACTCAACAACTTATCAGCAGTTAATTTCATCTCATCAGGCAGCGAACAAGATTTGGGGTCTCCTAATCTGTTTCTTGTCATCACCTCTGCGCAAGTCCTGTTCAACTCGAGGACCTCATCTTCGGCGCGTTGGAGACTGGAGCGCTTGGAGACGTGATGGTGATGCTTTGCGGCCGCTTGACCATGGAATTCACGGGGTGTATGCATCTAATCTATCTATCTATCTAGCTGGCTATCTATCTATCTACCTACCTACCTATCTAGCTATCTATCATTATCTATCTACCTACCTACCTATCTAGCTATCTATCTATCTACCTACCTACCTGTCTAGCTATCTATCTATCTACCTACCTATCTATCTAATCTAATCTAATCTAGTCTAATCTAATCTAATCTAATCTAATCTATCTATCTATCTATCTATCTATCTAGTGTATATATACGTATATATACATCTAGGGCACCAGGAATAAGGTGACAGTAAGGAGATTTGGCAATGGTGTGGGTCAAGACCTTGAACGATGCCAAAATGAGGTTCCTGTTTTTACGCGTCCCAAGATGATCATTCTGGCAGCATGTTAGGCTATATTTGGAATGCGAACTGCGTTGTATTGGGGGGACGTGTTCGGAAGTGACTTTGATGAAGAGAAGGCTTTGTGGAGGGCAGGTTCTCAGGTGTCAGATGAAATGCAGGCTGCATGTTGTGAAACGACAAGTGGAAGCAGCCTGCAGGTTCCAGAACTACTTGAAGCAGATCACTCGGAGCCGCTTGGAGATGAATTCATGGTAAATCCATAGAAATTCAATTACACACCTGATTTGTTTAAGGAACAACAAGCCAAAAGCTCACATTTGGCTGGCTTATGATTGGATTTTCCATGAGTTTCCCACTTCAGTACATTCAAATTGAAGAATTGAGGACCAACGGCACGGCGGCGGCGACGCAGGTCATGTGAAGAGCCTAGAAGTGACATCCAACCGGTCCATGGACATTGGTCGAGAGTAATGTGCAGCGGCAATTTGGGGATGGGTCAAAACTTCAAAACCCTGGTACCCCTGTTGAACCCCAAGTCATAGCTGGGATTGATGGATGTGAATAACCCACTAAAAATGTATCTATAGGTATTGACCCATACCCATTTGGATTTAAATCGATGGCTGACAGCAAAAGGTTTGCGGCGCAAATCTGATCAAACGATTCCACGTCCCGTGACCAATTTGACCTTCCGATGCTATCTATATTGACTTGCATATTATGTTTCCACGTTTTTTTATTTTGCTTGATGGTTTGGCTGGCGTGAAATCAGCAAGTCTCTACAGTAGGAGCCTCAAGATCTCTCCTGGTACTTCCAGCAGCAGAAGCAGTTTCTGGACGATCTGAAGGCGGCACACGACAGATACTGTAGGAGTCGTTTGGCGGGCAGTGGTGGAGCTTATAATGACATAATTGAGCAATTTTGAGCATATATACTGTATATTATATATATATATATTTATATATTATATATATAGGCATATATATATATATATGTATTATATATACATATATATATATATACACTATATCATATATATATATAGAGATATACTAGCTGACTAGCTATTTGCGCCATATTTGAATTATGAAATATATGATATACGAGTGTATATATCGACATAAGTCATATAGTACTATATGTATTACTCATAGAGAATCTACTTCTGGCCTGAATGAGCTGGGAATCGAGGAGGATCCGCCACATGAAACTGCGTTCAGTGAAGGATGCTTACGGCCCCAGGTGCATACCCAGGCTGAAGAAAACCTTACATTGAAAGTGGGCTTGAAGGTTATAGAGGGAATCACCTTGCGGCAGGCATTGTACATTCTCCATCATTCTCCCCCTTTGCGGTGTGGATATTGGGGTGGGCATGTATAGTACATTATCATACATTATCTATAATATAGTTCTATAAGTTCTATAGCACTATAATATATACCATGTATAATATATATATATATACCATGTATAATATATATATATGTTCTATATTATAGTACATGTATAATATATATATATATAGTGCTATATGTTCTACCTACCAAGCAGCCTTTTTTTTCCGCGTAGATAGCGATGGGATTTCCTGGCCATGGCCAGGTCTGTGAAGACCGCCATGCAGCATGGAATTCCAAGGCAGGGGCGATTTTTCTGGGGCGATGATTCACCAAGTCATAGATTCGTCCCTGCCTGGTGATATCTGGTGATGTTTGCCACAAGAATGTGGCTATGGATCAATACCTATAAAAATACCATTTTTAGGGGAATGAACATCCATAAATCCCAGCTATTTTGATGTGAACTACAGGGGTACTATTGGTTTTGACACACTGCCATGTTGAAAAAACGGTAGTGCATTGGAATCGCTCCAGGAGAAATCAATTCTCGGCAGAAGTCTTGGAATTTCTCGAAGTATGCAAGAGATTTGCACTTCATTTGCAAGGCCGCATGTCATCAACATGTTTATCCAACTCTCAAGGAAAGGTGGTGTCATGTTGTGGCAGACTCGTCCATCTCTTCCAGAGTCCCTTCCCACTGGGTCCCACTGCTTCGAAGCTGCATGATGCGTGGAGGTGTTCATGCAAGAGGAAGAGATTGAGAAACTGAAGCAACAGGCCGGATCTGACATGACCTGACTCTGGTTGGGAAGCCAACATCTAGCTGTGATAGGATTTCAAGCGCGGAAATCACTGGATCACATGCCTGTGTTTGTTTGCATTCAGAATACTTGGAAGCACAGTCAAGACGCGATTTCCGAACTTGGATGGTTTGCTGCTGATTGGGCTTCTTCAAGAAAAATAGCAGACACATATGCAACATTATGTTGTGTGCGGCCTCGAATTGTGGAACCCAAGAAACCTGCCGCCTAGTTATTCCTGAAACATCAAACATATTTGGGGGTACCATTATTTTCGGTTGTACTTTCAATATGTATTGTTGATTGCAACCACATCATTGTTGCCTATTTCGCCCCATGTAATGACCCAGCTGTTGGCTTTAGGCCTTCCGCAAGGAAAAACACGTGACAGGTACGAGCGCTCGAGGAGGAACGAGACAACCTTCGGAAGGACTGTGGCTGTGGCTGTGCATAGCAGGGAGCAACGGAATTTCTGGACAAAGTTGCGTAGCCCGATGTTCAATGTTCACTGGGTGGTTGCTGGGCAGTCGAACAGGTCTTGCACTGTGGCTTGATTCACTCCTTGCAGTCCCTTCCTGCAGTACTTACTTTAGAATGGCGTCGAACACGTAGAGCAATTTGCTCAATGTGTCCAGATAGCATGTCCCAAGCACACCCTGACTCTCCACAAGCATAAACAGCAGTTTGGTGGCAGCTGAGAAGGACGTGAAGGAAGCTTTGCGAGAAAGAGATGAATGGCAGGTAGGATTCCCCCTTTTTCGCCTGGTTTTTGTTGGTGTTCGATTGGTTTTATATGTTTTTTCGGTGGTTTTTGTATGCCACATGGCCGGATCACAGTGCAGCTAGGCCGGGTTTTTCATGTCATAGCTCTACGAATCCATCGCGTCCATCGGCAAATGACCTATACTTGGGGTATCTTGGGGTCATTTCTTGGTACCTTTGAGGGGTCCAGATTGGTCCTTGAGACATGTGAAGCAGTAGGGATGCATATTGCAGACAATTCTAGTCAAAAATCCGATCCATGCCAGTTGTTTGTTTGTATACACATCGATTGGTTCAAGTATGGATGTGAAACCCTGTGATATATCAATCAATATATATATATATATATCACGACAAAAGAATGCTAAATCTCTTCTGGGGTCTGGGGTTCAAAGCTGTTTTGTGTGCTCCAACATGGAATGATTGCTTTCAACTGACCAGAATGACTGATCCACTGATGGAATAAGAATGAATGGCTAATCGTTGGAATCTCACATGGCTAAAACAAAAACATGTTGCGCATTATTGTGTCAGAAAAAGAAAAACAACAAGCGAAGATACCTATCATATAAACATATATATATATATTATTATAATACACATATAATTCATATACATACAGGGTCCTATAGGTATTCATAACCGCGACGGGGGTCCCCAAAGCCATCCAGGTCTCAGCACTTCGTGTCATGTCCAAGCGTGAGTTCCGCTCCAGTGTCGGATCCAGAGATGGCGACCGCCAAAATTGCTGGACATAATCGTGGGAATATGTGGATTTCCAATGAAAAAAAAACAGGTCACCATGAGTTTCAGTACTAAGTTATGGTTATGGTCTAATTAATGACTTGGATTTGGATGATTTGGGGTACCCCCCATGACTTAGGAAACTTCCGTACAGGGTTTGCCACCTGCCGATGATACTGATACTGTTGATTGGACTTAGAATGGATTTGGCGTAGATAAGAAAAACATGAGGTTAAAGGGAAGGGCGGTGGCTTATGTTGGGTAGATTGAGATCGTGATGCAGCCACGGTTGTTCCCTAGGATTTTGACTATGGTAGCAGCACAGAAACGCCCCTTATCATCTACCAGCACCTAGTTTGATGGTGATCATGTGTCTACACGACATCTTGAATATAAGTTAATGATGTAGGTGCACATGCATAGGGATTCCTCAAGACTATGTGATGCATACAAACATAAATTGTACTGTACCATCAACATTATTAGAGATACCCAATGTCAGTTGCATATATGATAAATATAATATATGCATTTATATATAATTTGATAATTATATGTTATATATATATATACACTATATAGATAATTATAAGTGTATTATTACATATATATATATGTATACACATTATAAACGATATAAATATATATATATATTTATATATATGGCAACGACAATTAAATATGTGGAGGGCGGGCCAGACCGTCTCTGGCCCAGGAGGTAGTATAAAATACCAGTTCGTATATTGAAATGTAGTTACCGTATATATGTACTATACTACTGGTTGGTGGTTGGCTTTTATTTCTCCATATACATATTGGGAATGTCATCATCCCAACTGACGAACTCATATTTCTCAGAGGGGTAGGTCAAGCACCAACCAGATACTATATGCCAATATATATACTATACTATATATGTACTATACTATAATACACACTATATGTACTATATGTTCCCTATATATTTACTGAGCAGGTGGAAGCCATCGAAGCGGCCAGGCGCAGGCTCGAGCCTCGAGCCCCCTCGGGGGACGCTAGAAGTTGTGGAAGATCTTTGGGAATTTCGCCCAGAAAACATGGTGGTTTTTTGTGACTTAATAGAAATTAATAGAATGTAACCAATGAAGACTGGGGGATTTCAATGATCCAATCAAAAAGCAAAGTTGGCACCATGAAAAAGTAGGTTTCAGAAATGGTTTCATTATGTACGTTCATGTGAATTACCGTGGAGGTAACTAATTTCCAACGGCGGTTTTATGGTAACTCTCCCAGAAATTGGGACTATTGGAGCCATGGCAGTGGGGATCTTCAAAGTCGCCTCAATGAGGCGCCCTTGAATAAAGACTAGACCTAGACATATGGAGCTGTATGTATGTATATATATATATATACGTATGTATATATATACGTATGTATATATATATATATATATATATACGTATGTATATATATATATATATATATGGTTCAAAATTGGGAGCCTCAACATGGGATGCCTCATAGCAACCCCCGAAGATAGAAAAGCAAAATCCGACTGAAAGAAGAGTGATGGTGATGAGATACTCTTCGATCTTGTTTGGTGAGTCACTATAGTGTCTACACCTGGGGTCCAACGGCGCCATGCCCAGGCCGCTGCCTCCTTGAGATGACATGCTGACAGAGAAACGGATCATGGCAAAGATCAGCATGTTGATATGGCAAAGATCAGAAAATATTGATGTTGATCATCAGGCATCCTCAAATTTCAGACCAATATGCAAAAGTTTAGATACGACTGAAAAAGGGTTGTCCTCTCGTTGCCCACTTCCAAATCTAAGGTGTGATAGTGCTGTTTCATAAAATTTGCTAGGAAGGACGACCCGGGTCGAATTAGTACCTCTCACTCTGACTGGTGCTGACGAATTTGACACTGTGATTCATGCTTGCATGAAGTGGACAAAGAGGAGTTTGACATCCTGCTGCTTTTGCTTGTTCCTTTGGCTGTTTTTAAGTAGAATTTCATTTGAGAGATTTGATCACCTATGCATCAGAAGGAGACTTTCAGTGCTTTTGAGACAACAATTAGAGAACATGACAAGTAAATCAAACGAGAAGTCTAGGTTGCTTGTCAAGTTGTTTTGACGTTTGCAAAACCATTCAACTCTAAGTTAGCAAGAACAACATATCAATATAAAGCTGCCTTCACACGCTTTGGGCCTTCCTGTGCCTTAGAATTGAAACTGTTGTTCCCTTCTGGGTGGTAGATCAGTTCTATGCTCACGGGTAAAATCACTCAGATTCTTCACTGCTCTTAGTGGATTGCTCATTGCCACAGCGTTCATTTTACTTGTGCAGACCCACAACTGGTGGCGGCTGTCGGCTCAACCAGTTGCTAACTCGTTCCATATATTACAGCGCCTCAACTGCAAGTTAGTGTGCTTCGATGGAGCGCTTGTAGGTTGATTGGAGGTCATCATCTGCAATGGTGATCCAATACCTTTGGTTGTCTGCGCGAGACACGTGTGCCTGTGAAGATTTTGACATAGGAGAAGACCGAACAAAAAATCAATGTTTGCCTTCCAGCATCCATTTCTTTCTGGTGCAAAGGTACATAGGAAATAGATGGAAATTGGGGAATGATCCAATCATATCCAATCCATATAAATATGAACATCCCATTCCCCCCCATTCCCGAGGATAACGAAGTCGACCTTTGGCCAGTGGATAGCTGCCACGGCTTGACTGAGGCGCGGTTGCAGCGAAAGAAATGTTGCAGACATAGATGCCATGCTTATGCCATGGTCATTTCTGGTTATTTCGGGTGATTGCAGAGTTGTTGTCTTTCCCATAGGATCCATGTATGGTATATATGCTAACATTGGGGGTATATTGATGGTAAATGTTATCATATATAGCATACATGGATCCTATGGGTTTATGTTCATCCAACCGTTCGCAACCGTCCGCAACCGTCCGGCAACCGTCCGCAACCGTCCGGACCGTATGGCCGTGCCTATGGTAAGTTTTGCAAAAGGGGTCACTTTTGGAGGTTTCAAACGTCGCGTTGCTTCGTTTCGCGTGGCAGGCGTGGCACTTCGTGACATTCAGACGCGTTGCATTTTTCGTGGCGGGCGCAACACTTTCGAGACCATCATCGTCATTTGGCGTGGGAGGCGCAGCACTTTGGGCGTGTCCATCTTCATTTTGCGTGGCAGGACGTGTCTTGTGGCTCGTTTTTTGCGAATCGCATCTTCAGGGCTGCGTGAAGTGGTGACAAGGTGCAAATTCCATGAAAGTTTTGAATTTGATTTGGGATGGAAATCATTTGAATTGGGGTCAGATTGCAGACCTTCAACTCTCGTGCATTGAACAAATTCCAACACGCAAGCCAGGACATCTATGCCACCAAGAGAGATAGATACCCATTATATGTATAACTATATATCTGTATATCAGATACATCCCAGATATCACAGGTCAGATTACAAACTTGATCAGTACCCTCAAACATATGTTATTTGTTCATGCGTCCCTGCATGACTATCCGGTTGAGAAGTGTAACAATTGCTTATTTCCCAGAGGGGCCCACTCTACAGAAGGGGGGAAGTGCAGCTGGTGGTAGCGGCCAACGCAGCAGCAGCTGTGGCACTTCTCCCACTGGCAGCTTGCCAGCCTGGGCTCCCAGTGGACGCACGGGCAGTGGCAATTTGCCTGGTTGTTTGAAGATTTGGGGTGATATGGGACTTCATTAAACACTTCATCTATTACTATATATATTATTACTATATATATATATAAATTATTACTAAATAAATAAATAAATATGTATTTATATATACTATATATATATATATTATTTAAAAAATATATTATCAAATATATATATATATATATATTGTTACTATATTACTATATATATATATATATTGTTACTATATTACTATATATATATATTGTTACTATATATATATGTGATCCCAAACTATTTGCGCGACTTATCCCATACTTCTTTGGTGATCAGATTCCCTCCAACCAAATGCTAGCCAATAGTTACAAGTTCAAACAGTGACTGGAGAGGGTGTTGCAGTTCCAAGAAGTGGGAAAAAAGGGAAATGGTGAAAGCAGCTAGAATCATCGACATACTTGAGATTTCTGGCCCAAATTGCTTGATGTTGCAATGCTTTTTGAAATTCTTAGTCATACCATTCCAAAATCCAATCATAAGAAGTATGTGTATATAACATTCTGGAACACGCACATGTATTTATATATATATATGGGAATTGGTCAAAAGCAGGTTCCTGATCAACATCATATCTAAACATTGTTTTTATAGGGCACTCCTGGCCCCTGGGTTTTGGGGTTGCATTTTCATTTGGGTGGTTCACAGTAACTGCCATCTCGCCGTGGCTGCTATGGCAGACCTGCCTTCGGATGATGAACATGGTCCAGAGATCAAAACAGGTCCAGATCTCTTGGCTTTGACCCACAAGGCCATTCCTGATTTCAAGACCCCGACTCCAGCCCGGAAGCGCCTTGAATTCCTGGATGATCAGTTTCTTGGTCAACATAGTCACTATCCTATGATTTGAAACCTCTGGCAATTTGATATGTTAGTTAGGTTGTGTTTATTGTTTGTTCAAGTATCAAACCTATAGAGAAGGCTATCAAATCAGAAAGGTTTGGGGTTTTAAAGGATGCCCCCAACTGCACACATATAATTATTATGTTATTTAAATGTTGCCATTTTTCATTCTTGGGAATTCAGAATGAGGCTCTCTTCTGAGAAACCCGTCAAATGCTGTGCGAAACTTTGCATCCACCACTACCGGGCAAATTCTGACAGAGTGAAGAACATTGAGGACATGGTTGGTAAAATATGGTAGGCCATTTAAGTTGGCTGAGGATGCTTAGTACTAACATATCAAATTCAATTTGTTGATTCTTGTCAAAAAAACAATTCTATGCCTTAAAACTTCGACACCAGCCACCACCAAACCCAAAATCCTCTTGTTGCCATGCAACGCACCCAGCGCACAGGACATCCGGAAGCAAATGAATGACCTCAACCAAGAGGAGACTAACCGCTTTGTGCTGGGACTTCTGCAAAAGCTTGGGTCTGACAACCGAGAAAATGCAACTGGAATGAAAGAAATTAGCAAGTTCTTTCTTGTATTGTTGGTACCCAATGTATGGTTCAGGGGTCTACTGCTAAAAATTGATTTATGTGTCATTCATCTTCTGATTTGGCATTTATGAGGCCATGAAGTATGCATTGTGTGGATTCCCACTCTGCTGCTCAGCATTCTGCGCTCTTCTTGGTGTGAATGAAAAGCGGGTAGCTGGGTGCTTCAACAAAAGATTTTTCTTGCCCCTGAAAGATTCCAGTGTTTTTTACACAGCAGCTCAACTAATAAGTGATGGCATTTGTTTTCCATCAACATCTGCCTTTTTTTAAGGAGGAGCTGTAAATAGTTTCTGCATGACCAACATCATTGTAAGGTCTTGCGATTGCTACCTGGGATCTCATCGAATGCAATTCCGGTTGACCAAAGGAAGTACAACGGGCGTGCACCAACTGCCAAGAGTGCGACTGTGGATGCTTTCATGACATACTTCTATTGGCCCCTTGACCTTGATAGATAGATAGATAGGTAGGTAGATAGATAGATAGATAATTTTACCCACCGCCCTCTAAACCACAAGTAAAATGAAACCAAGAACGCCAAATTATATGTAGGAGGTGAGGTGTCCTTTTTGCTCTGGTTTGGGGCCCAAAAGACAGGAAAAAAGGACACCTCCAATTACTTTACTTCGAGTTATCCCCACCATGACATCTATACGTTTTGTTACTGGCAAATCTTCTGGCATTCTATCTGACATATCTTCTGGCATTTTATCTGGCATATCTTCTGGCATTCTACCTGGCATACCTTCTGGCACTCTATCTGGCATACCTTCTAACATTCTATCTGGCATATCTTCTGGCATATCTTCTGACATTCTATCTGGCATTCTATCTGGCAAATCTTCTGGCGTTCTGTCTGGCAAACATTCTGGCACTGTATCTGGCATACCTTCTGGCATTCTATCTGACATTCTATCTGGCATACCTTCTGGCATTCTATCTGGCATATCTTCTGGCACTCTATCTGGCACATCTTCTGGCATATCTTCTGACATTCTATCTGGCATTCTATCTGGCAAATCTTCTGGCGTTCTATCTGGCAAACATTCTGGCACTCTATCTGGCACATCTTCTGGCATATCTTCTGACATTCTATCTGGCATTCTATCTGGCAAATCTTCTGGCGTTCTACCTGGCAAACATTCTGGCACTTTATCTGGCATATCTTCTGGCATTCTTTCTGACATTCTATCTGGCGTTCTATCTGGCATATCTTCTGGCATTCTATCTGGCCGTTGAGGTCCAGCGGTGCTCACTGAGCTCGGGGGGCCCCAGGTTGAGGTCCAGCGGTGCTCACTGAGCTCGGGTCCAGCAGTGCCCACTGCGTGCGGAAGTTGGCAAAGAGCTTGGCGAAGAGTTGGCAAGGCGGAAGTGAACATGGGAGTGGATGCAAAGGTGGTGGAGGAGAAGCTGGAGGAGAGGGAGGAGGAGAAGAAGGAGGTGGAGGATGAGGAGGAGGAGGAGGCGGAGGAGGAGAACAACTGTGATAAAATCTAACAACCCTCACCTGGCAGGTGGGGAAAAATTGATGCTGTTTATTCTTTTTTGGTCCACACCGATGTTTGTCCCACAGTTTACCAAGTTTTTTCAAGCTAGCAAGTCTTTCTACTGATGGGAAACGCATGGCTAGGCAGAACCATTGGCTCAAACCCCACCGCTTGAAGAACTTCAAGGAGCAGCGATGTGCACATCTGGCATTTTCTTGCCCAGTCCCTTGAACCAGAAGAACTGTTCATGCGACTTTTCATTCCCTTTTCTATCAAATCACTGATCCCTAAACAATCAACTGGAATTTGATTCCCCAATATCATCTCAACTTACTTTAAAGATATTAAAGTTGAGTTACTGTGTTATCCTACTTGTTTCCTGGCACCCTCATCCCTGCCAAGGTGAAACATCTTCAGATTTGCCACCTTCGTTCTTGGATGGGCAGCCTGTCCACTCAGAGCAAGCCTTGGCATCTGCCAATGCAAGTGCCCCACTTGCTGCTACTATGCGGGAGGGTTCTGGGGCTGCAGATTGCAAGAGGTTTCTGACTGTCGGACCCAAAGAAATCATGACGCATTTCGGGATTTCATTATTAATGGCTGGACTAGATCCTACTTTGACAATCTATTTGCTGATTTGGGCCTGGGGTTTACTTTCAATTTTCCAAGGCTTACATCCTCGATACATGACCCACATGACTGTGGAGTCTTTCCATGAAGTGTACACAATGTGGTGTGAGGGGGCTGCTGTGCCACAAGATGAGATTGCCAGCTCACGATGCTTCAGGGAAGTGTATGAGTCCACGTGGAAAGGGAAGGAAGCTTAAGATGCGGACTGTTTCCCAGCATGCACGGTGCGGGGTTTTACCAAAAACTGCAATGAGTTTCCTATCAGTAGAATACCTGAATACCCATGACTAATTTTAGCCCGTGGTTTGTACTTCCAGTGGCACATTTAGAACCCATAGTCTTTCCCTCCCAAGTCCCATAAAAAATAAATAGCAATTACTGCAAGTTACCCTGTCTCTCGCACTTAGCCCTGTCAGGTGCTCCATCTGTGCAGAGTTCAGCGCCCGGTGCAAGCGAGCGACCACAGAGTCGGAGCGGTCCAAGCTGGAGAGCAACCAGCGCCAGCATTTGACCAACATCCAGCAGTACCGCCTCATACAGAATAGGTTGGATGTGCTCAGTGAGACTGAAGGATCCAACCTTCTCAAAATCGACATTGACGGGTTGGACCAAAACAAGACCAGGTTTCCTCGCAACCTTGACAGTAGCAAAACACTGGCCAATGCATGGCGACCACAATTACATTGTGTAGGGGTCATTGTTTGGGGAGTCCCTAGGATATATGAAGAGATTTGGAATCTTTTTTTTCCATGTGGTTTAATTACTCTCTAGTCTCTAATGGGCACCTAAACCCACATGCCATCCTCCATAGTGAAATTTTGCTGTCCCAGGTGCTGGAAGGCTACCTGCTCTTGGAGCCCGATCTTGCCAAAGATGCCTCGGCAGAGGTGACAGTGCTGCTCAAAGCCATCGATTGGGCTGAGGAGGAGTTGGCCCGTCGAGGGAGAGCTCTTCCCGAACATCTAATCGTGGAAGCACTGGGGTTTTAAATTGGGAACACTAATTTGAAAAACCTTGTTTCAAAGTCCATGTTAACAATGACAACTTGGTCCCTTGATGTAGCATGCTATTTGAATCAAAACCCTGTCCCTGCAGACGGACAACTGTGTGAGGGAGGGGAAAAACCAGATCCTGATGAAGATGAATGCTTTGGGCATTACCATGAACAAGCCACTAGGCTTCTCAGATAATATTGAAATTGCTACCCTTCAAATGTGGCATGGTTGGTTTACTACCTCCTATGAAATCCTAGTGGCTTCATTCTTTTTCATCAGAACCGGATGGGTTTGCTACCCAGGTGGAGGAGCATCACCCACCTGTTTGGACAGGTGGGGCACACACATGGCCCCATCGACCAGAGACTGGGGACTGTCTCTGCAGCATTTGCTGCCCAAAAGGTGATTGAAACACCCCAGGATTGCAGGGACAAAACTTCAAGTTTAATAAAAGTGTTCTTGGACTCATTGGTGGATAATGGGGCTACCCATCTGGTCCCTTTGAGGACTTCGTGGAGGTGATCTTGCAGAATGTCAAACCGGCTCGTGGGAGGAAGTTGAAGGCTGAACTCCTTCCGGGTGCATTAGATTTCAAGAGCTATGTTCACCAACTTGGGGTTGAGGTGGCAGGTTTGGTGCACACTGGCTATGATGTTGGTGATGCCACCCATTGCTGGCGCTTCATTCGCCGAAGTGACACTTTATTTCTCCTTGTGTGTAACTTTTAAGGTTATTGCATTCTGAGGACCACCTTACAAGACTTGGGAAAAACCTCACATGCACACATGTGTGTACATAGTAGACACACACATATATATATATATACATACACACATGATGTAAACACACATGAGGTGAATATGATGGCTTTATGCATCAATATTGACATGCATAAACAAATATATATATAATATTTGTTTAACTATATATTTAAACATGTATATTTACAGTATATATGTATTGTGAAAAAGTAGTTATGTTATATATGTCTCTGTTTGCATGTCTATGTAATGAGTTAATATATATATATATATTATATATATCAAAGGTTTGACTATCCAAATCCGAGCCTAGGACCTGCCAGTCTATGATGATGCAACTGATGAATCGTGGGTGCCTGCGGAAATCTCCGGTGACACTTGGGGCAACAAAACAAAGTAATGCAATTGCGTTTACTCTTTTCCTATCTTTTAGACTCTATGATGGTCTTCAATATGTGGTGACCAATAGTGCTATCCCACAACTAGTTTATCAAATTTGGGGACCTAATGCCTGCTCAGGAGGACTACAAGCATCATCCTAGTGACTGTATCCTGCTCGTGAAACACCTTGTCAACTCTCCATCGCTTTCGCAGTCTCCAATGGTTCTCCTTCCAATGGAATTCCATAAGCTCTTGAAGAAGGGAGTTGAAGCGTTACCCAGGAAGCTGATAGCTGACCGGGCCAAGAAAGAGTTTCTTAATCGCACCTATCTCCAGCAAGAGAATGAACTACAAGCTAAATAATCACCCTGGTGTTTCCTTTAATTTCATTTATCTTCAACCGTTCCCTTCCCCAACGAATCTTTGAAGCCAAGTCACATGTGGTCAAAGAATTCCCAGCTCCATGTGCCTGAGGTTTCTGAAAACAGCTGATCTTGTGGAGAAGGAGCCCTGGTGTCTGGTTAAAGCTGCCAAGGCATTGCGTGATTGGGTGGATGCTGGGCTTATTCTTGAAAGGGGATTTGAATCCAAGTCGCTGTTGGTTGCTGTAGTGCCACAATCCTCCATCCACTATAGGCCAACTGAACCCTTTGCTTAATAGTCATGTCATCTACTTTTTTTTGACAAAACAAAAGAATTCCCTCAAGATGCCCATTACCATGTACTGTTTTGTAACTAAGGATCAAAACGAAAGGCAAGCATGGCCAGCGGTCCCAGAGCCCAAGTGGTGGTGGTCAAATGACAGTCGTCCACTTGGTGTGCACCAGTCCCCTGAAGGGAGCCTCAACCAAGAAAATGTGGCATATCTATTTTTAATTTTTCTGTTTTGATTGCTTCCTTATAGACAAGTCTTATCCTTTTTTGATCTGACCATTGTCACAAGTACCTTAAGGTGGGAAAAGTTTGCACCAGGCCCAGTGAAGAAAGTCACAATCACTCACAATCACCCTGATGCCTTGCCCAAGCCAAAGGGGCGCCCCAGAAAACGCCCAGCAGAGTCAACCATTGTCAAGCCAAAGGATGATGGTGAAATGGTTTTTGGACACCGTTCCAAAAAACGTGGCCCGGTGGTTCCACCCCCAGAAGATGGCAATGCTGATGATGTTCTTGGTGATGCTGAGCCAAGTCCTCCTGTTGATGTTGAGCCTAACCCCTCTGCCAGTTCTGGGGTTGCCCGTCCCTCTTGGCCTACCAGAGCCACTTTTGCGGGGAGGAAAAAACCCACTGACAAGGAAGCGGCCAACTTGTTTGATTCCCGTCGTGAAAAGTTCTATCAGTTGGCCCCTAGCACCCTGTGGCGTGATGGCAAAGAACGGGAGTACTGGAAATTATGTGTGCAGTTTGATTCCTGTGACAAAGGGATTACCGAATTCTTGAAGAAAGAAGGTGTTTGCCCTGATCCCACTCCCCTGCCCCCTGGTCATGGTCGAGCTGCTGGTCGTGGGAAGGGAAAGGGCAAAGGCCGCGGTCGTGGCAGTGCGAAGTCGGTGAAGCCCAATGCCAAGGAGCCTGGCAGAAAGCGCTCTCGTGGCAAGGCGAGTCTCAAGAACTAACTGACTATGATGGCAGGGCTGAGATGAACCACAGGGTTTTCCCAACAACCATACATTGTTGGATGTCTCTTACAACTTAGTGTTGTACAAATCCTAGCTTGGGGTTTTCGGATATGGGCCAGAACCTATATCCATTCAGTTGGACATGGGCAACCATTGCGAGAGCTACCCATTGCAAAAAAAAATTGGACATGAGTGACAACATGAAATCATATTTCAAGAGGTCCTAGCAAACCCAAAGATGCTTTTAGCTGGCTGCCTTTCAAGAAATGAATGTCGTTTCATTGCCAGCTGGCATTGCGTTGAGCTGCATCTTTGCAGGTTCTGGGGCATGGGTACCAGGGCCACAAGAGTAAAATAAATAATCATTATGTATGTATAACATATTCAATCATATATGACAAGTCAGAACATGGGGTACCTGATACAACATGCCATGTAAATGAATGCTTCGTGGTTAGCTTTTGCAACAATAACAGCTTTACATCCCAATTTCAAAACATGTTGCATATCATATTGAACACTACTGTTCGGGGGCTTGAGCCATGGTGGAGCTTCCCGAAGATGATGATGGGTATGGCCTCTTTCGCACAGTGACCCCACATACTCCTACTGCACCAGCTGCGTCTACTGCCAGGAAAGCTACCCCTGGCCCTACTAAGGGGAAACCGAAAAAGCGGGCTGCCAGTAGCACAGGTTCGGCCGCCCACAAACAGGCACATGGGTCATCGATGGCACTAGACCTCCCAGATGATGATGATGCTGGCTTTCAGATTTCACAACCCTGCTCTGTTTCAAAACCCTCAACTTCGTCTGCAAGAGTTCCAAGGGTACCAGGTGGTCAGTCTGATGATTTAGTTTTGGACTGTGAAGATGCAACACTGAAGATTGCAGCTAGCAACATAGACTCTGTGATTCATCACCCGCACCAAGATTTGATGAAGCTGATGGAGTCGCCCGACCCTGAACCATCGGCACGATGTCATGCATGGGAATTCTTTAGCATTCCCAGGATAACCCCAAAGATTAGAGAGCTTGGGGGCCGAGCTCGACGTAGCTATGACCTTCGACATTTCTGGGATTTGGGAGAGGCTGAATTTATTAGAGTGGCCATCCAAGACTTGCTCTTACTTCGACCCCTGTTCATCATCCTATCACCACCCTGCACTATGCTGTCACAACTCCAGCATTCAAACTGGAAAAGGATGAAGGTAGTGCAGCGCTGGGTGCGCCTCCTCGAAGGGCTTCTTCTGATTGACAGCGGGATGTGGATGGCAGCCATTCAGATTCTCCTCGGTCATTTTTTCATCTTTGAACACCCTGCTTACTCACTAGCTTGGGAACGCGAGTCAGTGGCTTGGTTGTGGGATGACACCATATATAATATTTTGCACCATGGGTTCATTCAATTCAGGGATTGGTAATTTTTTGATATAATGTCAACTCTGGATTAATAAACCATGGTATATTAATTGTGGGAGTACCCTCCAAATAGTCACAATATGATACATAAATGGTATCCCCCCCAATTAAACAGCTTAGGGGTTTAAATATTAATCCAGGGTTGGCATTAGTCTTGAAGTAATGGATTAGTATTAGTATCAACAAAATATTGATGCACCCTGACTGAACAAGGAATCTTTGTGCCCTGTATTTTGTAAAGAAACTATGGTCCCAAAATGGAAGCGCAACCCGTGCCAAATTTTACAAGAATCTTTGTGCCCTAGGGATTGACTTATCCCAGGTAAAGAATGTTCGTGATCAAGAAGGAGTAGTGCAGTGCTTCTTCGACCAATGCCAATTCGGCCTTGTTTCACCAGGTGGTATCCCCATGAAAAAAGCAACTTGTCTTCTCACCAATAGCAGGGCTGTAGAAAAGGTGTTCAAGGACAAATATTGTGACCAGTCCCATTCCCACCAGAGGATTGAGGGATCCGAGCAGGGTGTGCGACGCTCCCAATTTGCACAGGCTTATCCCTCACCCATGGTGAATGGCATTTGCACAGCCATCTTGGAAGAGGCCAAGAATTTTGAAGCCTTTCAGTAGGCATACTTCAGGACAAGCAGCTGCATGGGGTAAAATGTACCTTATTTTCTTGCATTTGATTTTGGGTCAAAACTCATGTGTGCAGCCCCGGAATCAACTGCGAGAATTTTCATCAATTGACATTTCAATGGATGTCAGCATCACATTTTCATGGGTTGGAGTTCCAGTCGTTTCATCTGAAACCTGCTGTAGTCAGCTATAGACCTAGGTGCCCAATAGATCTCAATGTCACATTTTCAAGGGTCCCATTTCAATAGGTCACTATAGCCTATATAAGGACTTAAAGTCGTTTCATCTGAAATCGATGGAAGTCAAGGTTGGGAAATTGAGACCCTGAGATCTATTGATTTGCATTGATTGAGTCAATCCTGGGATTTGTTGAGCACATTTTGGACCAGATTTGTTGAAACCTGAAATCCCTTGTCATGGCGGATGATCTTGATGATATTGAATCTTGGATTCCAAATTTCCCTACAGTCTTTTGTTGGCTTTGGTAGCTGATACTGATTGATTGTTCCCCTAGAAATTGTATGAAGCCAAAGGGTTTATATTCTCAGTCCCCTATCCAGCACCCTGACTTTAGGACAGGCTCCGCAATGTCGACCACACTCAAGCTGCAGCTTGTGGTCCAGTCGATACTCCATGTGATGCTCCTGTGCCGTCAGAGGTGGACACAGCGACCACATTGGCTTTGGGGTCGATCTTTGACGCAACCTATGAAGATGTCACCAAGTTGATAGAAAGTTCCTTTGAAGATTGATTCAGGACAAATATATTCCCACAAAAAAAATGTTTGATTTACAACTCAATACTCAAATCTTCTGGGCTAGGGAAGTCTGCATGAGGTGCTGGTGGGCCACGACAGTTCCTACACCAGTCTTTCCCAATCCGGGCGGAAAGGCACAGTCGAATCGCTGCAGTTCTGATGAAAGCCATAGGTGACCCAGGTGATGTTCCCTATGTCCAGCAATATCCTTTCCCAGTTTGCCTAGAAGGTGGGCCAGCCTACAAACTACAGTAATATTATTAAGTACCCCCCAAAAAAACATGAGTCATCAAATAAAGATATTTAGATATATTTAGGCCAAACCATTCTCTACAAAGTTTGTGCCTTTAAGGGTTGCCTGTAAACCTTTCCCAGCTGGATCTTGGGCCCCTTTTCAGGTGCAGAGGATGAACAAGCCCCTTTCTTCTTGCCCCTTTGGGCATTCAGCGCTGAGACAGAAAGCTCCCTTCGTGAACCACCAACCCTGGATGTCACCACAAAGTTGATCAACAACTTTGAACGAGATGGGTTTGTGACAACATCAGAGCCAATCCTCATCAGAATCCAGGCACAATATCTTTTGCAATTTTGAAGTTGCCAAAGGATTTCCCACTGAATGTCCCATGCAAAACCCTTGCCCTAAAAGATGTCAAGGGTTCTGCCAAGTGTTCCCCTGCAGATGGCAGTCCTCCCGACACATGGTGATGTTGAGATCGGAAGCATCTGGTACCTGAAGGGGGCAGCGAGGATTCAAACGGCCATGGCAGTTGTGGTTGCTTTGGACCGGATGGGGAAGGAGGCAAGGTACATGTTTGAAGTTTGGACCCCCAACTAGTTTTTTGGGTGTTGTATTTTGTGTGCTGTACTTCTTGGCTACATGTTGGCACATTATTATCTATTTTTCTAGATGTCTCGAAATAAAGGGGCCCCAAACCCAGCCAAATAATACCATAGAAATTAGTCTTGGGGCCCCTTATTCTTGATGGCACCAGGTCCCACAAGTTCTGAAGAATTCTTTGCAGCGGATCAAATGCAAGCATATCCGATTGAAAGATCGGCAATCTGAGCTGTAGCATGGTTTTTAAAACAATTTTGCTAGTTCCCTTCAACTCTTTCTTTGGGTGTTTTCCCATTTGTCCATAAAGGGGTTTAGCATCACACAGCAAAGGTTCTTCAACATGAAGCGGAGTGCCAAGAGCAGCATCAGGCGTGCTCCATCAGCGATTTCATGGGTATATTCCTTCGTCAATTTATCAGCATGGGGACAAATGGATGCCACAGCCATGATCAGGTCATGGAGTCTTGTCAACTTGGGGAAGTGGTAGGTTCAATAGTTACCCTTTTTCTCCCTTTTTCTGACTTAATATGAACCAGTTGTCTTGAGATGAGGAGTCAAAAAAGCATTGCTGGCTGGTAGTCCATAAGGCTTTGTGTTTCTTTAGATATTGGTGGTTGTCCTGACACAAGGTCCCAAAAAAGAGAACTAAGGAAACACCAATCACCAACAAGTAGTATGATGAGATGGGGTCCTGATATTTTTCATTCCTCAAGCTGCTCTGTGTTCTTTCACCTAAGCCTCCAAGTTCTGAGGAATGATGATGCCCCCAAGCATGACCGAATTGTTGGCTTCAAGGCGAGTGCGGCCAAGGTGCTGCTTGAATTGCCGGAACCTGCGCGCAACTGGATTCTACATACAGTCAGTATGTATGGCTGGGAGAGCCCCAAGGCATCAAATTCAATATCTTTTTGAAATTGGAAAACAAAAAAAAACTTGTTAACTTGAAGGCTGGGGTATTTCTTTGGCATACCAACAATCATTAGATCTTAGGTTGTCCCTACAGTGATGACTGCTTCGGAACGAAAAAGATCCTTGTGGGGTATAATGCGAAAAGTGGAAGAGCTTCCCGGACATCACAGCGCGCCACCAGGCTTAAGAACTCAAAAGATTCGGTCACCCTGTTGTTTGAGATGGTTCATGCACAATTCTCCAACACTAAACCTGAACACCGGAGACGAGTGACCAAGCTTGAGTTGGAAGGCAAGGCAGAGGTGACTGCATGCGCATGCCCCTTGTCTCACATTACCAGGAGTTTGGTTGATTTGGGTTTCAAGCAGCCCCCTGTATACCTACTTGTTGGGTGTATGTATGTATGTATGTAATGTAATGTAATGTAAATGAAAATGTAAATACAAATGTAAATGTAAATGTACATGTAAATGTAAATGTAAATGTACATGTAAATGTAAATGTAAATGTAATGTAATGATTATGTATATAACGTAATGTAATGTAATGTAATGCAATGTAATGTAATGCAATGTAATGTAATGTAACGTAATGTAAATGTAATGTAATGTAATGTGTGTAAGTACATCTGTGTGTAAGTACATCTGTGTGTATGTATGTGTGTATGTATGTATGTAAGTATGTATGTATGTATGTATGTATGTATGTATGTATGTACATATGCATATGAAACATGCAAGGTTCTGTTGTGGAAGAGCTCACCGCACAGATCCCCAATGTGGAAGAAGCACTTCGCACAAAGTTGCCCGGCCATATCTTGTGGGGCAATACTTGTACTCCCTATTGTGTTTGTTAAGTAATGACCTACTGTCTGAACCTGAGTTCCCATGTTCCCACTCATTTTTCCCCCAGGT